>JAULAV010003480.1:0-106000 GCA_030789695.1 Scilla litardierei
CAGGGAGGAACAAATGACAGTGTCTCTTTCCGATCACCTAGCTATTAAGAGGGTCGAGAATCGTCTGGGTAAACGGTCACAATCGTGCTAATGTCAAGAGAAAATATCAAATTAATAAAACGTCTAGGAGTAGGGAATCCCCACTACGGACCGTCTCTCATCATTGTGATTCACAGGTTTCATTGTTGCTAAGCTTAAATGTGGGTAAACTAGTCGCAACTAAATGTAGAACCAAGCTCACGCTCTCGCGCTATTGCCGGTCTATAGCAAACCTAGGATAGGGTCCAATCTCTTGCAAACCCTAGCCTAAGCCGCTAGCGTGAAGAACAACATCATCGTTCCATCCTATCTCGAGCCCACTCTCGTGCAAACTCGAGCTACGACCTAGGTTGCGATAGTTCCTATCCGTCCAATCTCTTACAAACGGATATGGGCATAGATTCACAATTGAAAATCCTAGCTTTGGCCAAATCTCTTGCAAACCAAGTCTAAAGAGATCCAATTGTCAATCTAAATCAGATATCTAGGCCTTCCTAGCAATTGGGATCCAATCTCTTGCAAATCCCAATCGGTATGAATCCCTAGCTATCCGTAATTAATCAATCACAACCTAACCCTAATCAATTCTAGCACCAATTCCACAAATTCATCACAAGTTAGAAATAGGGTTCGTAGGGTTCATCCATACGTCCTAAGACGATGGCACTACTCACTATTCATCATGAAATTCTCAGAAAAATCAATAATAATATCAAGAGAATTCATTACAATAGAGAAATAATAAATAAAAATTGAGTTTTTGATAGAAAATAGACAAACCAATGAAGATCCAATGCTATCCAATGAGAATCCAAATAGAATAGCCTTTAAATCTCCAAAAAAGAAAGCTTAAATCTAATTAATTTAAAAAGTTCTGAAAAGCTCTGAAAAAGGCTGCCAAAAGCTTCCTAACTAGGGCAAAAACTGGGTTTAAATACCCCCCAAAATTGCCCAAAAAATCGTGACAAAACTGCCACTGCGCAGCCCAGAAATCGCAACTTACGCAGCAGGCGGAGCGGTTCACTCGACCGAGTGACTTTGTCACTCAGTCGAGTGACAGACCCTGTAAGAAAACAGTAAGTCAGGGGGGGTCTCAGGGTCTGCTTTGGAGGTGACTCGGCCGAGTATACTTCTCTGTTCAGCCGAGTGGCTTTATCGTTTGGCCGAGTGACTTTCGATAAGATCTTTGAAAAATACAGTAACTTCGGCCTCTTTCTGGGCAATTTCTTTGTTCCACTCGGGCGAGTAAGATTTCTCATTCGGCCGACTGTGATTTCTTCGTTCGGCCGAGTATACGCTGGATTTGACCCAGAGTGTGTATCCGTTCTGGTCGGCCGAGTGGGGCTTCTTGTTCGGCCGAGTGAGTGCTCCACTCGACTGAGTGGCATGCTGTAAATGCCTAATCTTCTCCGTTTCTCCTCCTCGTTACTCCTATGAAGTTTCTTCCTCTTCCACTCATTTTCCATCGCTGCATAGCCCTCAAATGAGCCGCGGGTGACACTCCTTAGCGCTTGCGAACCAATTGATCTCAAAATCACTCCGAATCACTCCATATTTCCTGAAATATGACAAAAACAAGAAATAGTGAAACGCATCGCAATATTGTCAAATAATCGTGAAAAACACGATATGAACGATCAAAACGGCATGCAAACATGCAGAAAAAAGGTGTAAAATATGGAGTGATCGAAATCCGATGGAAAAAATAATAAAAATAAAAAGAAAAGATGGAAGAGATAGATAATAAAGAAAGCAAGCAAAGAGAGAGGTGCTAGATCATTTTCTCAGGATGTGGGTTTTGCTTACTCATGTAGCACACAGCGAATGTAAAACTCACGCCAAAGATTTTTATCTCGATACCATAGTATATGGATGCATTCAAAATAGAAAAACCGAGAATAGCAAAATAATATGAGATACATGATCATTCTAGAATTAACATCGTCTGAAGCATCTAAAGCGGTATACATAATCATAAACCACACACTTTTCAATTGAATGCTTTCTATCTGGAGTATAAGAGATATCACACAATATTGAGCAATAAGAATAGAAAAGTGTGGTTTTCATGAAATGTATGCTAAGTGTCAATTCCTGGATTTCGCAAAACTTTTAGTGATCTCACCAAGTGTAGAAAATTACCTAGCTTAGGTGATCATGCACTGTCAGGTAGTCACTCTCTCACACATCATTGGATCCTCTCCCCCAATCATATCTATAAGCGTGGTGGCACAAGACAAATCAATAAATATATTCCCCATTTTTGAAGCTCCATGATAAAAATAAAAACAAAAGAGGGAAGAAAGAGAGAAAGAGTGTGAGATGGGATCACGTATAAACTTCTTTTCTCTTTTTTAAATATATCCACATACAACTATGATCCCAAATCAAAAGATAGAAAGATATACATGTATTTTTTTCTTTTTGATTTTGGGGTAGTGGAGCATGAACTTTATAAAGCGGGGAATTGCCAATATAGGATCCGCTAAAGGGGGATTCACCAATGAATATAAATAGAGAATTAATGCTCAAGATATGTGGAGAAAGAAATAAATGTAACACTCGGTTCACTCTATAAGATGTGCACAACAACTTCAGCAGAGTAATGAAATATACTCAGTTTGATCTCAGAAAGTAAACTAGTCCAGTTATATCAACCTAACATTCATTCATTCAACCTGAAAGTGAGGCGTACATTTTTCATGCAATAAGAAGTGATATAAGAAAGGAAAGCAGTACTCCAGATATAAGCAATCAATGCGTGAAGCTTGGTGTGTTTTCTACAAAGAGCATACATATGAATTATCAGACTTCAGCTAATAACAGAATTTCATCCATATTCATATACAAAAAGGTGGGTTATTATCTCAAATGCAAAGCATGACAAAGCATATGATATCTGAAATAAAAACTACGACGTGACAAAATAGCATGCAAACAGAAATAAGCTAATTTCCACGTCATCATCATCACAGAAAAAATCATCTCTAGCAAAAGATGAAAGAAATAAGGATAAAATAAAATAGAAACTACTACGAAATGCAGCACACTTAAAAAGGTAAGAAAACGTGATGCATGATAAAAAAAGAGAAAAGTGGGTGAAAATGGTGTAAAAACAAAAAAAATGTGGAAAAATAAAAATAAAAGGTGACAAAAAGCAAATGCGTGAGAACTCACTCCCCCAAGATGAAGTGCACAGTGTCCTCAATGTGTAAAGTGTGGCACACCGAGAGACGTGAAATGGGTGGGGTGGGTGAGGATGCATGCATGATGAAAATAAAAGAAAAGGAAATGATATGGTAATGCAGGTGATGCATGCAGAGGTCAAAATGGTGCAAAATATCAGTGTCCCCAAAAAGAAGCTCCCTCACTCCCAAAGAGATATAAACAGATACGATCAAAAGGTACCAAAACAGTGTGTGGAGGAGGGGATCAAAAATCATCAGGCTCCAAAAATGACCAGCAAAACAGCAGAAATATAGAAGGAATCCAGTGTGTGCCTAGGCTGGTGGTGGTGCACCAGCACCGTCCCATGGGGGAGGAGGTGGTGGAGGTGGTAGGCATGGCAGCTGCTGGGTGGGTGTCGGTGGTGGAGGCAGACGCGCCAGGATCTGGTTCAAGCAAGCCTGAATACTGGAACGAATGGTGACGCGGGTCTGCACAGAACTAACTGTGGCGGAGAGAGCCCTGAAATCCCCTCTAAGTCCACTAACAGCCCCCTCAAGAGCACGAATGCTCTGAACTAGAGTGTCAGGGGGTGGTGGAGCAGAGTGACGCAAAGGTCTAACTGGTGAAGTGTGGGGCTGTCTCACGCGGGTAGTGTAGTGGATGGGTCAAGCAGGGAAGTGGGGTAGTGGTGCTGTGCTCACTAAGTGATGCCCAGCCTCTGTGAGAGGCTGGGACGCAGGAAAGGTCGAAGTGGAAGCAGCAGCGGAAGTGGAAGTGAAAACAGACGACGAGACAGTGTGAGAGGTCAGTGACACAGATGTGTGGACATATGGCACGACAATCTCAGAAAAAACACCGGCAGTGGAGACCGAGAAGTCGACGGCTGGGGAGGCCGTGAAGGGTACAAAAGATGACTCCCCAGGAGTCGAGAACAACAATCGGGATAGGGTCTCTACTGCGACGGTGAAAGAGGACTCGCCGCTCTCTAAAATGGTAGTGGGACGCTCGGGGCTGGCAGCAGAAATGGGCTCGACAGTGTCATGCCCCGCTTCCCAAAACGACGGAAGCGAAACGTGACAAAGCCCTCTTAGGCCGGAGCTGTGAAGCTCGGACCCAATAAGCGTCTGTGTGGTACTCTAAGACGAAGGAACAGGTCACTGCAGGTTAGTACGGAACAAAAAAATACTAAAAAAGATGCATTCATTTTATTCAACAGATATCCAGAAAAATGCGGGGAGTCTAAACAAAAGCCAACACGGCTACAAACAGCTGAAAGTAAACTAATGGTGCAAGCACCCAACCTAGAAATAAAGTAAACGGTGCTACGCACCCAACTAAACTGCAGTAAAACCTCTGAATCAGCAACGTGAAGATCTCTAGCTCTGGTCCTCCTCGGGCACGTACTCTAGGTCTGCGTTCTCCGGCTCTACGTCCGCTGCCTCATCATCGTACTCTGGCTCCACACCTGACGTACATCACCCAAAAGAAAGGAACTGTACGTAAAGTAAAGCGTAACAAAAAGGAAGTAAATGCAGCAAGAAAGTAAAGCGTAGCAAGCAGTAGTCATAGCGTGTGCTACCGACTACAGGACTACCTAAACGGGTCGTGACAAGACTTGACAAGACAAGCAAGACAGGACAGGACAAGACAAGACGAGACACGTGTGACTCGAAGGGTTCACGCCTTGCGGTTCGAGGGGGATCAGACCCTCTCCCCATGCACACGCTCAACCCTACCCCAAACCCAAGTGCTCAAGACAAGACAATATATGGCCACTCACTCTGCTAGGTGAGTGCCTCTATCCCCACGATCGGTAGCGTATCACTCACTCTGCTATGTGAGTGACGGACGCCTCGTAGGTGAAACTGTACTACTATATAGGACCACTCACTCTGCTAGGTGAGAGTCTCTATCCTCTCGGTCTGCTGGGACACTCACTCTGCTAGGTGGGTGTCGAGCGTCCCGTAGGTGTTTCGTAACAAAGATCACCCACTCTGCTAGGTGAGCGTCTCATTGCCCACATGCTACATAAGACACGACGTGCAAGATGTTCATGACATGGCAAGGGCAAAATTTTTTTAGGGTGTCCACACACACGCACACGCAGATGAAACCTATGGTAGCAGTTGTTATTGATTCTAGGGGGTCCACACACATGCACACACAAGGTAACCCTACGGTGTCAAAAGTTGTAGTTGTTGCGCTCAAACTTCGTCGTCAAGTCTAAGTCGTCAGGGCGTTCTGGACGCTATCATTTCACGTCCGGTCCTATTTGTTCACAGTCTAATAGTTCTAGCAGTTTAAGACCAAGGCACGGCCAAAAGCGTAAGTGAGTACACTTGCCTGCGGTGGCAAGTGTGTCATCCGTCCGGGGCGTCCCGTCCAAGCGTCTCGTCCGCGGTAGTCCGTCTGAAACAGTGTCACGGCGTCAGGTCACGATTTTCATCAAGTCCTATTAGGGTTTGTTTCTAGGTTATCGGGGCTATCCTATCCATCAACGTCACATTTTGGTGTTTCGTTCAGCCTAAATCGACCACTACCCTATATGCACAGAAAAGTTGACCGACGGTCGATTTCTACAGTGATATCGTTTTACTGGTGCGGAAAAGTAAATTTAATTATCGTTGTCCGATTTTAGTTGGGGTTCAGTTTTGCTACAGTGTGGGTTTGCTACGACTTAGGGTGGACTAACCTCTCCGGTGTTTGGCGCGAATGGGAAGTAGAGTCTGAATGGCGACCGATCTGATCGGCACGGCTACGGAACGTCTTCTTGAGGCGTCTCAGCTACGGGTAGCGTAGCCAGGAACTTTCTGGTAGCGGACTGGAGGTACGGGCAGCGTGCAGGGATAGCGGACAGCAAACAAGGCAACGGGAAAACCAAAACAGCGAGCTACAGAGATGTTGGAGGGTTCCGACGGCGCTGGAGGCTAGAGAAAATCCCTCCGACGATCTCAGATGGCAGAGGGGGTCTCGCAGGCGATCGGGGAGGCCTCGGGTGGCACTCGACCGTCCGGCGACGGCGAAAAACTCACAGCAGCAGCTGTGCTGCTGATGTGCTGACGTTCACGCAAGGAAAGGCGGCGTTCGGTGATCAAGGCGGCGTCTTCGGAGGTCTGCGGTGGCTGGCGGGGCTGCGCAGGCGAGCGGGGGTCGCGGCGAGGCGGTGTGGTGGCGTTGGATGGCCGTGCGACATCGGAAGTCGCTGCAGGCAGTGACAGCTCAAAGCACGGGGATAACGGTGGAACGGGGTACCTCAGAGGTGACTTGCGACGGTCCTCCGGCGGAAGAGGTGACAGGGGACTTCGCCGATGGTCGGGGCGATGTGCAGGGGATCGAACGGCGCTGGAAACAGCGACAGTGACGGTTGCCGCTGTCGTCGCCGCTGTTGCGAAAAACCGCCGGTGACGGGGAAGTGTTCGGGCGGTCTGTGCAGATTCGGGGCGCCTACGCGAGGAGGTGGCTGGTGTGGCGGGTCTACCGACGGTCGCGGCGCGGTCGTGATGTCGGGGAAAGCCGCTGGCGATGGGTTGAAGCGAGAGGGAGGAGGAGACGCGAGGGGGAAGAGAAAGGTTTCGTTTGTGGCGGCTGAAAAGAATGTACAGCCTAGGTTATCTTGCACGTGAATGAGAAATAGGGTTGGATTTAATAATATTAAATTTGGTATATATAAATAGGATATGGGTTAAGTGTGGGAGAGAGAGAGAGAGAGATAGAGAGAGTGCAAATTGGGGAAAGGATGGGTGCAGATAACAGCTGAAATCATATCCACATTACGTATGCAGATACTTAGGGATCTAATCTGATTTGATTAACAGTTTGAAATTCAAATTGATTTGGGAAGATCAACGGTCGAGATTTATCCTGGTGATATCTTTTGCTTCGGGCGTCAGAAAAATAATCCAAAAATACCGGGGCGATCATGGAGACAAGACACACAGATCTACAGAGCCGGATTGTGCACTATGTCTACCAAAAATTTACGTAAAATTGGAAACGGTGTTTTGAGACAAATGACTAAAACGCCCCTACCACTCCAAGTCGTTTTGCGAGAAAAAGAGCCGTGAAATGACGTTCCCAAAAATTACTTTAAAATTCTATACTCCCAAACGATCACAAAGGCATATCACATCGCACATTTCGTAGTCCAGAAATAGCCAAATAAAATACGTGCACGATAAAGCACGTGCACGCAGAAAATCCATAAGGTTGGAAAAGAGACCGTTACATTCTACCCACCTTAGAAATGATTCCGTCCTCGGAATCACTTATAATAATAGTAATAATATGTATAAACACTATGCCTACAACTCCTATATCTACACATAACAATCGCTAATCCTATAAATTCAAACTTCGTTCCTTAAATAATCCATCACATCTCGTCTCTCCACTGGCTAATGCTACATCTAGAATCACACCCTAGCACCTAATCATAGATCCACGACATCGCCTACAAGTCTTCAATCATCTCGTCCCTAAAGTATCATCCCTCATATCGACTCATGAATATATTTTCCTTAATCAATGAACCATCGAACCACAGTTATCCTTACCCCTATCATCTAATCTCCCAATCTTATAAAATCCGTCTTCCTAACTATCCATTCATATCAACATGTTGTCTTACTTCCAATGTATTCTCACGTCAACTTAATGATCAAGTCTTGATGCTTTAAATGTTCTACTTATTCTCATGACCACTCTAAATCATACTATACCTCCATAGCTACTTCTATCTACCACTCGTCCAAGTTTCAGGTCGATTAAGTACTCATCTCACTGTGTACAATTTCATTCATCCAGAGTCCCCATTGAGTCCGTTACACATTGGTATCATTAATAAGTCTTGGACACCTCATTCTTTTCATCCAAAGAACTCTGATCTAATATCCTTGTTATTCAAAACCAACTAATCACCGATACAACATATCTCATCTCACTCTGAGCCTACCCGTAAACATAATCCTATAACAAAATATCTAGTACTAACAACATCATAACAATAAAAATAACACTCCCGAAGAGGGAAAGAAAAGAAAGTTTAAGGCCTAAGACATATTTTAAAACATTGGGAAAAACGTGTGGAGTTGTGATATTGGATGAGGGAAGATAGGTGGGTTGTGATCTTTATGGGCTAATCCCAAAACATTAAAGGTTTGATTTGAAAGGAACAAAAAGTTTTGAAACATACATAACCAGCCAAAAATAATCTAAACTATGGAGTTACCTGCAACGACGCCATCCGCTACTATCATAACATATGCTCCACAGACAACAACACCTCTCTGGGTAGGGGCAGGTGCTCTACTCTGTAGTGGGGCCGATGCTCCACCCTCAGTATGGCGATACCTCAGGTAATCTATAAAGGCGTGTGTGGCAGCTCCACATGCCAGACACAAACCCAGCTTCTTCCTGCAAGTGTTCTGCTGGTGCCCTGGCTTGCCGCAGAAAAAACATGGGCCCTTCATCTGAAGCTGAGCAGGTGCTCCTGGCCTCTTGAAAGGCACTGACTGAACTGGTCCCACTATAGACCCAGCAGAAGGCCTATGCTGCTCCTTCTGTCGCTTTCCCCCATCATCAGAAGGATCAGGTAGTCGCGATATGGTCTCATGGTTCCTCGCGGCATTCAGCACCGCTCCCATGGTCGTGAAATCTGCCGAAGACATAGAAGCCTGAATCTTCGGACGCAATCCCTGACGAAAATGATCAGCTCGTTTCTCCTCCTTCCTCACCATATGTGGGGCAAACTGGCTTAGCATCTCGAAATCTGCCTCGTACTCGTCGACGGTCATATCCCCCTGCTTCAGATCTACAAATCTGCTCAACAGCTCCCTCCTAGCAGCTTTGGTGAAGTACTTCTCCTTAAACATCGATCGAAAAGTCCTCCACTCTACTGGCTTCTGCAGGTGCCTCTCCTCAATGCGCCACCAGTTCCTAGCATTCTCGGTCAGTTGCATCTTTGCTATCTCAACTCTGGTGTCATCAGGAATCTTCGCAGCTACCAGCTTCTCCTCAGTACTCAGAATCCACTCATCAGCAGCCAACGGCCCTTCCTTCCAAGAAAATGTCTTCGGTTGAAGCTCATTAAACTTCTTCACTCCTGGAGCAGCTCGAGGGGCAAGCGGAGGCGGTGGCGGTGCAACTGGAGGAGCATGGGCAGCACGGTGGGACTGCTGAACCAATTGATGTTGAACGTCCAGCATCTCCCTCATAACGCCCAGTAATTGGCGTAAATCATCACCTCGGCCATCCATGGTCCCATCAGCTGAAGGTCCATCTCGAGCTTCACGTCCTCCCACCAACCTAACGACAGGAAAAAAAACATAACTTAGACTCACACACGTTACTGGATAATAATAAAAATAATGTTAATACTTCTATCGTTCCGACCTTTTTGCAGAAATGGACCTGCATGTGCCACAACTAAAACCTGTCACGCCCCGCTTCCCAAAACGACGGAAGCAAAACGTGACAAGGCCCGCTTAGGCCGGAGCTATGAAGCTCGGACCCAATAAGCGTCTGTGTGGTACTCCAAGACGAAGGAACAGGTCCCTGCAGGTTAGTACAGAACAACAAAAGTACTAAAAGAGATGCATTCATTTTATTCAACAGATATCCAGAAAAATGCAGGGAGTCTAAACAAAAGCCAACACGGCTATAAACGGCTGAAAGTAAACTAATGGTGCAAGCACCCAACCTAGAAAGAAAGTAAACGGTGCTACGCACCCAACTAAACTGCAGTAAAACCTCTGAATCAGCAACATGAAGATCTCTAGCTCTGGTCCTCCTCGGGCACGTACTCTGGGTCTGCGTCCTCCGGCTCTACGTCCTCCGCCTCGTCATCGTACTCTGGCTCCACACCTGACATACAGCACCCAAAAGAAAAGAACTATACGTCAGGTAAAGTCTACAAAAAGGGTCAGACTCTACTACAAGTGTACCGAGCTATTAAACAATAGTTTACTGGTTGATTACCATGCCGGGGTTATAACAGAGTATCAAAAAGGAAGTACACGCAGCAGAAAGTAAAGCGTAGCAAGCAGTAGTCGTAGCGTGTGCTGCCGACTATGGGACTAACCTAAACGGGTCGTGAGAAGATGTGACAAGACAAGCAAGACAGGACAGGACAAGACAAGACGAGACACGTGTGACTCGAAGGGTTCACGCCTTACGGTTCGAGGGGGATCAGACCCTCTCCCCGTGTTCACACTCAACCCTACCCCAAACCCAAGTGCTCAAGACAAGACATGTAACGGCCGCTTTCCGACCGTTCGTATTTCCTGCGTGCACGTGCTTTATCGTGCACGTATTTTATTTGATTATTTCTGGATTCCGAATTTAGTGATGTGATGTGCCGTTGCGATCGTTTTGGGGCGTTTGATTTTATTGTAATTATCGGGAACGTCGTTTCACGGCTCGTTTTCTCGCAAAACGACTTTGAACGATAGGGGCGTTTTAGTCATCTGACTCGAAACGCCGTTTCCAATTTTACGTAAATTTTTGGTAGGCGTTACGCACGATCGGGCTTCGTAGATCTATGCGTCTTGTCTCCACGATCGCCCCGGTATTTTCGGATCATTTTTCCGACGCCCGGTTTGAGAGTTATCGCCCGGATAAATCTGGACCGTTGATTTGCCCTGATCAATTTCGAAATTCAAATTGATTAGCCAAATCTGGCTATATCCCAAATTATTTGCACAAGAATCTTTCCTAAACTGCCAACTCTATTGACCCCTAGACTTCCCCCGGATTGTACCCCTACTATCCCCTACCCTAACACACTTAACCTATAACCCTATGTCTATATATCAAATATTATTATTATTATAAAACCCTAAGCTTTACTTTTCATTCACGTGACTTGCAAAAGAAGCCCTAGGCTGGAAAATTTTGTTCAGCCGCCGCCAACTCAAAGAAAAGCCCCGAGAGAGAGACTTTCTCTCTCTTTCTCAACGCAACACAAACCACCGCCGTTGCACTCGCGTCTCTCCCTCTCACTAGGCCTCAACGCCGGCGACCCCTTCCACCCGACGTCCGATCGTCACCGAAGCCCGCTCGACGCCGGCGATTCCCCCGACGGCCTACTCGCCGCAACGGCAGCGACAGCAGCGACGATCGCCGCTGCTGAGTCTTTTCCGGCGCCTCCGACGGCCACTGAGCCCCGCGGCCTCCTTCGTCGACTCCGATCCCCGCTCAGCCGCCGTCGGTGGCCACTAACGCCGCGGCAGCACGCAGCAGCGCCTGCTACGTTTTTCCAGCCACCTTCATCCACGCACAGGCCGGCGACTTTCTCCCTCCGGCCATCCCGACCTCCCCTCTTCCTCATACATCAGCTGCGCACTTACCCCTCTTCCTCCGGCCATCCAGACCCCACAGCGCCACCCTCATCGTCTACCATCGGCCGTTCTTCATCAGCTTCCGGCCACCCCCCTAGGCTAAGCACGTCAGCATGTCGTACCCCTCTCCTCTCACTGCCACGACACACCCCGCGCTGCTGCGCTGAACTCACCGCCGCCTCTGGCCGTTGCCACACGTCACTGTCCTAGGCCGCGTCGTTTCCGTACGGGCAACGTGAGCAAAGGAGATAACTGTGAGTTCGCCATTCTAATAGTGACAGCTAGTGTTTACTGTAGATCTTTAAAGTTATTATAGATAGGTGTATACTATCGTACAGGAGGTTAGTTTCTATTATAAACAAATTCTTTTCATACAACAGAGCCCTCTTATTTTATATGTGTATGAACTACTCTATGTATATATGCAGTATATATATACAACCGTATATTTATATATTTATAAGAGTATACACAAGTTGGATGTGGAATTATATTTCTACCGACTAGGAACTTTTTAGCTTGATATTATTATCTTATGTCGCAGATAATTATGTATGCCCCCTTGCTACCGTCTGGGACCTGACGATTCCCTCCTTATAGCGCTACTTGTAGTCTAGGAACCAGAGTGAGGGCGACGCGATCCGTTGTTTCAGACCCAACGTCAAAGCTTACACGTGACCGTCGAACCAGGTTAGTGCCATAAAACTCGTAGCGAACCCACACTGTAGAAGAACTGAACCCTAACTAAACTGGACAACAATAATTAAATTTACTTTTCCGCACCAGTAAAACGCTGCTCACCGTAGAAATCGACCATCGGACAAATTTTCTGTGCACATAGGGTAGTGGTCGATTTAGGTTGATAAAACATCAAATTGTGACTTTTGACGAATAGGATAGTCCCGATAACCTAGAAACGAACCCTAATAGGATTTGATGAAATTGAGACCTGACACCGTCGCCGTGGCGATATTTCAGACGGACTTCCGCGAATGAGACGCTTGGACGAGACGCTTCGAGAGGACGACACACTCGCCATTTCAGGCAAGTGTACCCACTTGCGTTTTTGACCGTGCTTTGGTCGTAGATTGCTAGAACTGTTAGACTGTGAATGAATAGAACCGGACGTGAAATGATAGCGTCCGGGACGACTCCTGACGGCTCAGACTTGACGACGAAGTCTGAGCCTGACAACAACAACTTTTTGATACTGTAGGACTATCATGTGTGTGCGTGTGTGTGGACACCCTAGAATAACAACTCCCTACACTTGTCATGTCGTGTCCTGTTACACAAAAAGCCTTCGGGCGTTTCGGATGCTTTCCGCCGCGAAAGTGATCCCTGTTACCCAAAAAGCCTTCGGGCGTTTCGGATGCTTTCCACCGCGAAAGTGATCCCTGTTACCCAAAAAGCCTTCGGGCGTATTGGATGCTTTCCTAGCGGAAGTGATCCCTGTTACACAAAAAGCCTTCGGGCGTTTCGGATGCTTTCCTAGCGGAAGTGATCCCTGTTACACAAAAAGCCTTCGGGCGTTTCGGATGTTTCCCTAGCGGAAATGATCCCTGTAATTCTTGTCCTGAGTTCTTGGGTTTGGGGTTGGGTTGAGCGTGCGCACGACAAGAGGGTCTGATCCCCCTCGAACCGTAAGGCGTGAACCCTTTTGTGTCTCACTTGTCTTGTCTTGTCTTGTCCCGTCACGTCCCGACTTGTCTTGACACCTGTAGGTTAGTCCCGTAGTTGGTAGCACACGCTACGACTACTACCTGTCCCGTTTTACTTTCCTGCTGCGTTACTTCCTGTTGTGTTACTCTGTTATAACCACAGCATGCTAATCAACCAGTAAACTGTTGTGTAATAGAACCTCAGCATGCTAATCAACCAGTAAATCGTTGTTTAAAGTTCGGTGCACTTGCAGTAAAGTCTAACTCTTCTTGTAGACTTTACCTGACGTACAGTTCCTTTCTCTTGGGTGCTGTACGTCAGGTGTTCAGCCAGAGTTCGTGGACGAGGCAGACTCACTGGAGTACGAGGAGCCGAGGAGGTCGACCCAGAGTACGTGTTTGACAAGGACCAGACCTTGAGGTCTTTTAGTCGTCACTTTTAGAGGTTACTACTTTCAGTTTGCTTGTAGATAGTTTGTTGCCACGCTTAGGCTTCTTTTTAGACTTTGTACTTGTTGGATATTATATCTCTAATTTAATGAATGCAACTTCTTTCCGTACTTTCTGTTGTTACGAACTATATTAATCCAAGAACCTGAAAATCTTTTAAAATGGTACCCCTACAGATGCTTATTAGGTCCGAGCTCTTCAGCTCCGGCCTAAGCGGGCCTTAGTCACGTTTCGCCTCCGTCATTTTGGGAAACTGGGCGTGACAAGACAATATAGGGCCACTCACTCTGCTAGGTGAGTGCCTCTATCCCCACGATCGATAGCGTATCTCTCACTCTGCTAGGTGAGCAACAGACGCCTCGTAGGTGAAACTATACTACTGTATAGGACCACACACTCTGCTTGGTGAGAGTCTCTATCCTCTCGGTCTACTGGGACACTCACTCTGCTAGGTGGGTGTCGAGCTTCCCGTAGGTGTTTCGTAACAAAGATCACCCACTCTGCTAGGTGAGCGTCTCATTGCCCACAGGCTACATAAGACATGACGTGCAAGATGTTCATGACATGGCAAGGGCAAAATTTTTCTAGGGTGTCCACACACACACACACGTAGATAAAACCTATGGTAGCAGTTGTTGTTGATTCTAGGGGGTCCATACACATGCACACACAAGGTAACCCTACGGTGTCAAAAGTTGTAGTTGTTGAGCTCAGACTTCGTCGTCAAGTCTAAGTCGTCAAGGCGTCCCGGACGCTATCATTTCATGTCCGATCCTATTTGTTCACAGTCTAATAGTTCTAGCAGTTTAAGACCAAGGCACGGCCAAAAGCACAAGTGAGTACACTTGCCTGCGGTGGCGAGTGTGTCGTCCGTCCGGGGCGTCGCGTCCAGGCGTCGCGTCCGTGGTAGTCCGTCTGAAACAGTGTCACGGCGACGGTGTCAAGTCGCGATTTTCATCAAGTCCTATTAGGGTTTGTTTCTAGGTTATCGGGGCTATCCTATCCGTCAACATCACATTTTGGTGTTTCGTTCATCCTAAATCGACCACTACCCTATATGCACAGAAAAGTTGTCCGACGGTCGATTTCTACAGTGATATCGTTTTACTGGTGCGGAATAGTAAAATTAATTATCGTTGTCCGATTTTAGTTAGGGTTTAGTTTTGCTACGGTGTGGGTTTGCTATGTGTTAGGGTGGACTAACCTCTCCGGTGTTTGGCACGAATGGGAAGTAGAGTCTGAACGGCGACCGATCTGATCGGCACGGCTACGGAACGTCTTCTTGAGGCGTCTCGGCTACAGATAGCGTAGCCGGGAACGTTCTGGTAGCGGACTGGAGGTACGGGTAGCATGCAGGGATAGCAGACAGCGAACACGGCAACAGGAAAACTAAAACAGCGAGCTACGGAGATGTTGGATGGTTCCGATGGCGCTGGAGGCTGGAGAAAAGCCCTCCGGCGATCTTAGATGGCAGAGGGGTCTCGCAGGTGATCGGGGAGGCCGCGGGTGGCGCTCGGCCGTCCGACGACGGTGAAAAACTCGCAGCAACAGCTGTACTGCTGCTGTGCTACCATTCATGCAAGGAAAGGTGGTGTTCGGTGATCAAGGCGGCGTCTCCGGCGGTCTGTGATGGTTGGCGGGGCTGCACTAGCGAGCGGGGGTCGCCGCGAGGCGGTGCGATGGTGTTGGATGGCCGTGCGACGTCGGAAGTTGATGCAGGCAGCGACAGCTCCAAGCACGGGTATAACGACAGAACGGGGGGCCTCAACAGCGACTTGCGGCGGTCCTCCGATGGAAGAGGCTACAGGGGGCTTCGCCGATGGTCACGGCGATGTGCGGGGGATTGAACGGCACCGGAAACAGCGACAGCGGCGGTTGCCGCTGTCTTCACCGCTGTTGCGGAAAACCGCCGCCGACGGGGAAGTGTTCGAGCGGTCTGTGCAGAGTCGGGGCGCCTGCACGAGGAGGTGTTCGGCGTTGCGGTTCTGCCGACAGTCGGGGCGCGGTCGCGGCGTCGGGGAAAGCCGCCGGCGACGGGTTGAAGCGAGAGGGAGGAGGAGGCGTGAGGGGGGAGAGAAAGTCGCAAGGTTTCGTTTGTGGAGGCTGAAAAGAATGTACAGCCTAGGTTATCTTGCACGTGAATGAGAAATAGGGTTGGGGTTAATAATATTAAATTTGATATATATAAATAGGATATGGGTTAAGTGTGGGGGAGAGAGAGAGATAGAGAGAGTGCAAATTGGGGAAAGGATGGGTGCAGATAACAGCTGAATTCATATCCCCATTATGTATGCAGATACTTAGGGATCTAATTTGATTTGATTAACAGTTTGAAATTCGAATTGATTAGGGAAGATCAACGGTCGAGATTTATCCGGGTGATATCTTTCGCTTCGGGCGTCATAAAAATAATCCGAAAATACCGGGGCGATCGTGGAGACGAGACACATAGATCTACAGAGCCTGATCATGCACTACGTCTACCAAAAATTTACGTAAAATTGGAAACGGCGTTTTGAGACAAATGACTAAAACGCCCCTACCACTCCAAGTCGTTTTGCGAGAAAACGAGCCGTGAAATGACGTTCCCAAAAATTAATATAAAATTCTATACTCCCAAACGATCACAACGGCATATCACATCACACATTTCGGAGTCCAGAAATAGCCAAATAAAATACATGCACGATAAAGCACGTGCACGCAGAAAATCCATAAGGTCGGAAAAGCGACCGTTACAGGCAGAAAGAGGCACAGCGGGGGTGGTGGTGGACGGCTCAGCTAAAGTGCTCCTGACACTAACAGACGTGTGGACAGAGGTGTCGGGAGGTGCAGACAGGGCAGGAGCAGGTTGAGGGATCACGGGGTCGACGGGTGGAACGAGGGGCTCCTGCTGAGCACCCTCGGGCTCAAGCACGTAGGCAGCAGGGATAAGGAGATCCATCGCTGGAATCCAGTCTACGCCATCAGGTCCAATATGTGTCCGAGCGGGGCTCGGAAGAACCATGTAGTCAGCGCTGAAGGGACCGTGCAGCCAAACCCAGTGCTGACGACCATGGGGACGAAGCATCTTCATCCGGGCCATAACATCTATAGAAAGTGTAGTGGGGCCGGGAGGTCGACGCAGGTCGTCAGGAAGGTCCACGCCGGTTATGAGGGCCAAGAGGGTGATCAGACCGCCGCAACAAATAAGTGTACGAGCACCGACAGAAATGATAATGCGGTCCAAAAACCAACTGGCAATGTCGATCTCGACGGTGGGGACCAAATCATCACTACCCCTATCTAGAACCCTAGTGCGTGTCATCGCATAGAGCAGGTAGAGCTCTGGCGTAGATAGCGTCCCAGGCTCGTACCTCGCAAGAAAAGTAGTCGCCATAAGGCGCAGTGCAATGCAGAGACAGGGGTGGATAATAGCAGATGCCTTGGCCCTACTAGGGTCAAAGGCGAGTGGGGATCCCGTGATCCATGTCCAGAAGATGTGGGTGTCGAACGAATGGGGTGGGATGTACTTGGGAGCGTAAGCGCGGTCTGGGTCGGGGACGGCGGGCCACTGGAAAAATGCTCTAAGCATGTCGAGAGTGATCTCGCACTCTCGATCCATCAAACGGAAGGAGCATCCTCCAGGGGTCCGGTCAATAGAACTAAGGACATCTAGTGTCGGACGGATGTAAGTATCCGCCGACACCGACAGAAAGGCAAGCCATCCCACGTTGTCATACACTGTGAGAAGCCCCTCAAGTACCCCTAGGCAGTCTAGGTCGGCTAGATGTGCAAACCTAGAGGGTACTATCGAGCGATGGCAGATACGCTCGAATCTGGCGCGGTCTACGTCATTTCGAAATGAAATCCCCATCGGCCCGACGGTGGGAGCGGGTGGTGGAGCGGGATCAGCAGGAAGTGGCTGTATAGGTGATGGTGGGCTAGGTGGAGGGGAGTCCGCCCTAGCGGAAGAGGAACCCGAATCACATGTCTTCTTCCGCTTCGAAGCGGGCTCCCGCGTGCGTGAACTACGGCATGGCGGCATGTGTGCCGCGCAACATGCCCACCCAAAACAAAATGCGGTGCGCTAAATAATGAAACGAGTATACCTGAGCACGCCGCGAGAGCAATCAGCAATGTGTGCGAAGATACGCCTCCTCCGCAAAGCTCCGTATGTGTCAAAAATCTCCCCAAAGCTCCCCTAAGCTAACCTGAAAAGCAAACGGTAAAATCAGTAAATAATACTCAATATACATGGGGGAGATATGGGATAATAGATATAAATAAAATTTTATTTGAATTTGGGGGTAACGGGCGTACAAAATAGGAGAAATGGGGAGAAAATAGGCATTTTTGGCGAAATGGGGTGAGCGGCGACGGCGTAGGGCGGCACAAGCGGTGTGCTGCAGCGGGGCAAGGCCGACGTCGGTGGGCGGCTACTCCTCGCCAGCGGTCGGGGTTGGATTGGGTGAAGGAGATGCGGAATGGGGCGATAGCAGCTGAAGCGGCTCGGGCGAAGGCGAAGAAATTTGGGGATTTTATGATTTTTTGGAATTCGCGCAGCAGCCGGCTAATATATATGAATGATACGACTCGACCGAGTGAATATTTCACTCGGTCGAGTGGGTTATGAAATAGAATTTCGAAAAATATCTCCCAAAAGTTACAACATGGCCGAGTGACTTTTCTCATTCGGCCGAATGAAAAAGTTCCCCTCAGCCGAGTGGCTCAGCCACTCAGCAATTTTTAGAGCGTGCATGGTATCTGTTTCACTCGGCCGAGTAACAAGTCACTCGCCCGAGTGGCCAATCATACTGTAAAGCAAAAAATTAACAGAGAGTTGGTCAGCAGAAACTTCCCTGACATGCACTCCACTCGGCCGAATGGAGTCTTTGCTCGGCCGAGTGACATATGTTACTCGGCCGAGTGGCTTCCTGTTTTCTGCAACGGCTCTCTGTTTTTGCTTCATTTTCTGTTTTTCTTCCTCCAGTTGGCTCCTTCTTCATCCTGGGGCCTGAGCGCATTCCATAAGCGCTCTCCCTTGCCTCGGACATCCTCCATTTGAATGATCTCTCTTCCTCCATCTCCTGTCATGAAAATTAGGATCCGTTGTCATGATTTTCATATACACTAGACTCTAAACACTAAGAAAAATCTAAAATAAAAATGAATATCAACTAAAAATGATATAAAATCGTCGGGTTGCCTCTCGACAAGCGCTCGTTTAAGGTCATGAGCTAGACCCCTTAAGATTTTCGTTTAGCGCATGATGTTGGGCGCATACGAGATACGCCCGTCGAATTTACCGTGAAGGCCACTTGGATTTTGTTGTTGGTGGTCGTTGGCCTTCCTCTGCGTCCCCTCATCATGGGTAGAGTTGGGGGATAAGTCCCCCACGCTTGAGCTAGCACCAATCTTCCTTCTCATCGGTGATGCCGATGTTCGGTCCGGTGGAGCTTTCTTTGACTTGTTGGCCGTCGAGAGCTTGCAAAGCTCCCCTATCCTTGCGACATCAGCGTCATCTTCATCATCAGCCATAGAGCTATCCGGAGGGTCCTCCAACTTTTCTTCACCACTAGAAATTTGGCCTTCTTCAAGGCCATCTTCATGGAGAGCGTCGATGGAGTGCAGAATGGCTTCCTCGATAACCTCGTCAAGGAGGTCCACATAATCCAATTCCTCTTGATAGGAAATATGCTTCATGGATTTTGGAATATGGAACTCAACCTCGATGTTCCCGACATTCAAGGATAATGTGCCTTCTCTCACGTCGACTATAACGCCGGCGGTGGCTAAGAACGGGCGTCCAAGAATAAGTGAAGTGTCGCCCTCTTCCTTGATGTCCAAGACGACGAAATCGCAAGGTAAGCATATCCCTCCCGGAACTTGTAGCGGGATGTCCTCCGCAATCCCTACCGGCTTAGTGACCAGACCATCCGCTAGTTGTATCCTCATGTCGGTTGGCTTCAAGTCGGTCCCCGTATTCAATTTTCGGAACATGCTAAGGGGCATTAGGCTCACACTTGCTCCCAAGTCAACTAAAGCCTTTTGCAATGGGGCTCCTCCAAGTGTGCATGTGATGCGGAAGCTATCGGGATCCTTGAATTTCGCGGTCGCCTTTTCCTTCCGATTGAACCAAGTCTCTAGTTCGGCGAGCATTATCTTCTCCTTCCTCTTCTTTCCCGATATTAAGTCCTTCAAGAATTTTGCATACGACGGGATCTCCACTATAGCATCTAGGAAGGGTATGTTGAGGCTTACTCCCCTCAAATATTCAAGGAACTTAGCTAGCCTCTTCTCAATTTTGGCTTTTGCCAACTGTTGTGGAAATGGCACTGGGGGCATATAGATGCGCTCCTCGTTGGGCTTTTTCACTTCAGAATTTCCGCCTCCTTGTGGCTCCTTTGGGCTCTCCTCCTCAACCGCCGACTTCTTATCATCCAAGATTTCTTCCACGGGCTCCTTTGTTTGGACCATGACGGGAGTAGTATCCTTCCCGCCCCTAATTGTGACCGCCACTACCGTATTTATGTGGACGGTATTATTCCGTGGATTAGGCTTCGGTTGAGCCGGCAATTGTTGAGTGTGCTTGTTTAGCAATGCGAGTTGCTCTCCAAGTTGCGCAACGACGGTATTTAGTGAATCATGTTACACCTTAACCTAGCATTGATTTTCCTTTGCTCTACCATGAATTCCTCCACCCTAACTTCATGATCCGATCGTGGTTGAACTTGTAGTGGGTTGGGAGCTCTCCATCCTTGGTTATAACCGGGCGGCCTATATGGTCCCGCTTGTTGCCTAGGCAGGTAATTTTGTTGCGGTGGTACCCTTGGTTGGTATTGATGTTGAGGAGGTGGAGGCCTAGCTTGAGGTTGTTGTGGCGGCGGTGGGTTTAGGGCTCCTTCATTGTTTGCATACAAAAATCCCAGATGGTTCCTTGCGGCCGAGTTGGCCCAATAACCAGAGTTCCCCGCAACATATTGCACTTGCTCCAAGGCTCCCTCTCCTTGCTCTCCTCCTACGAACATGACTTGAGATGGATCTTGCCAATCGCTCATATTACTTACCAGCGTGGATGTAGAGGGAGCTCCATGTGGCTCGGTGATATACTTCTCCAATCTCTCCACTACCTTGTGGAGAGAGTCAAATTTGTTCAAAAGCTCCGCTACGGCCTTGGCTTCATCTATGCTAGTGGGCTTCAAAGAGTTAGAAGAATGTCCTCGCTCATCGCCCCATTGTTGATTATTAGTAGCCATCTCCTCTAATAGGGCCGTAGCTTCACCCGCCGTTTTGGAAAGAATGGCTCTGTTGGCAGTTGCATCTATGATCTGTTTCGTGCCCGGTTGGAGTCCATTATAAAAACTGTGAACTAGCTCCCATTCTTCTATGATGTGATGGGGGCATTGATGCTGTAAATCCTTGAAGCGCTCCCATGCCTCATATAGGGTCTCATGTGGTTCTTGCTTAAAGGACATGCGTGCACTTCTGATCTTCACTGTATTAGATGGCGGGTAGAATTTATCCACGAATGCATTGGCCAACTCATCCCAAGTAGTGAATGCCCCTTCCGCCTGTGTCCTCAACCAATATAAAGCTTTATCTCTGAGGGTGAAGGGGAAGAGTCTTAAGCGGATAGCATCAACGGAAACACCCGGTATTTGAAAGGTGGCGCACTTGGACAAGAATAGCTGCATGTGATAATGTGGATTCTCATGGGAGTTCCCATGGTAGGGGTCTTATTGCATTAAGACCACCAATCTCGATTTGAGCTCAACATTCTTATCCGCCGCCAACTCCGGCATGGCGATGGAAGAAGTGGTGGAAGAGGTCTTAGGCCGTAGCCTATCTCTGATGGATATAATCCTCGCCATACGTGCCACTAGTTCTTCCGATGTCTCCATGCGGTTCATGCAATTATCCTCTGTAGCGTGCCTTCTCTCGGCTCTGATTCTCCTCTCGGTACGTTCGATCTCCGGATCAAATATAATGTCCTCTGGATCCGTCGTCGATCTCGTGTTCATGCAAAGAGAAACAGAGTTTCAAAGGAAATGTTAGCACGAGAGAAATAAAAAATTAATAAAACAAAAAGAAATAGCTAAGTAGGAAAATAAAACACTGTTGCATCCCTGGCAACGGCACCAAAAACTTGATCGCTTCCGAGTGTACACCCGTAAAACGACGTGTAGTTTTACCGCAAGCGCATGGTGTAGCGGTGAGCGAGTATCGAACTCACGGATGAACAAATGACAGTGTCTCTTTCCGATCACCTAGCTATTAAGAGAGTCGAGAATCGTTTGGGTAAGCGATCACAATCATGCTAATGTCAAGAGAAAATATCAAATTAATAAAACGTCTAGGAGTAGGGAATCCCCACTACGGACCGTCTCTCATCATTGTGATTCATAGGTTTCATTGTTGCTAAGCTTATATGTGGGTGAACTAGTCGCAACTAAATGTAGAACCAAGCTCACTCTCTCTCGCTATTGCCGGTCTATAGCAAACCTAGGATAGGGTCTAATCTCTTGCAAACCCTAGCCTATGCCGCTAGCGTGAAGAACAACATCATCGTTCAATCATATCTCGAGCCCACTCTCGTGCAAACTCGAGCTATGACCTAGGTTGCGATAGTTCCTATCCATCCAATCTCTTGCAAATGGATATGGGCATAGATTCACGATTGAAAATGCTAGCTTTGGCCCAATCTATTGCAAACCAAGTCTAGAGAGATCCAATTATCAATCTAAATGGAATATCTAGGCCTTCCTATCAATTGGGATCCAATCTCTTACAAATCCCAATCGGTATGAATCCCTAGCTATCCGTAATTAATCAATCACAACCTAACCCTAATAATTTCTAGCACTAATTTCACAGATTCATCACAATTTAGAAACAGGGTTCATAGGGTTCATCCCTACGCCCTAAGACGATGGCACTACTCACTATTCATCATGAAATTCTCAGAAAAATCAATAATAATATCAAGAGAATTCATTGCAATAGAGAAATAACAAATAAAAATTGAGTTTTTGATAGAAAATAGACAAACCAATGAAGATCCAATGCTATCCAATGAGAATCCAAATGGAATAGCCTTTAAATCTCCAAAAAAGAAAGCCTAAATCTAATTAATCCAAAAAAGTTTTGTAAAGTTCTGAAAAAGGCTGCCAAAAGCTCTCCTAACTAGGGAAAAAACTGGGTTTAAATACCCCCCAAAATCGCCCAAAAAATCGTGACCAAACTGCCCCTGCGCAGCCCAGAAATCGCAACTTACGTAGCAGGCGGAGCGGCTCACTCGGCCGAGTGACTTTGTCACTCGGCCGAGTGACAGACCCTGTAAGAAAACAGTAAGTCAGGGGGGGTCTCAGGGTCCGAGTGGCTTTATCGTTCGGCCGAGTGACTTTCGACAAGATCTTCGAAAAATACAGTAACTTTGGCCTCTTTCTGGGCAATTTCTCTGTTTCACTCGGGCGAGTGAGATTTCTCATTCGGCCGAGTGGGATTTCTTCGTTTGGCCAAGTATACACTGGATTTGACCCTGAATGCGTATCCGTTCTGGTCGGCTGAGTGGGGCTTCTTGTTCGACCGAGTGAGTGCTCCACTCGGCTGAGTGGCATGCTGTAAATGCCCAATCTTCTCCGTTTCTCCTCCTCGTCGCTCCTACAAAGTTCCTTCCTCTTTCACTCATCTTCGATCGCTGCATAGCCCTCAAATGAGCCGCGGGTGACACTCCTTAGCGCTTGCGAACCAATTGATCTCAAAATCGCTCTGAATCGCTCCATATTTCCTGAAGTATGACAAAAACAAGAAATAGTGAAAAGTATCGCACTATTGTCAAATAATCGTGAAAAACGCGATATGAGCGATCAAAACGGCATGCAAACATGCAGAAAAAAGGTGTAAAATATGGAGTGATCAGGTGTAGGTTCCAGGTGCGTCAAGTTTTTGGCGCCGTTGCCGGGGACGGCAATAGTGTATCAAGTTTATTTTTATTTTGAAGAGTTTTCTAGCAAATCTCACCATTCCCTTTCTTTCCACACTCTTTATTCTTTTTTCTTGCTACCTCACTACTAACATATCCCTCCAGCTAGTGATCATACTTTAGAAATCAGACGTGATGGAGATGGTGATGCAAGTAAAGTGGACCAGTGAGTCTAACAATGACTCAGACGAGTTTAGCTTTTCTCTGTATCATCTACATGGTCTTCAGGATTCGCGTATGGATGAATCCATGATTGAATGTGCAGCTAGAGAATTGATTGATGTAGTTCAATTTATCAGATCAGGAACCTATGTTGCAGGTAACGTAAATCAGCAATTAGTCATTTATCATATAATGAACAAGGTTTCTAATGCAGGTACTATTGAGGGCGACATTCACGTAAGCTTCGAAGAGGACGTGATGTTCCTCCAGACCATTGAAGTCGTACCTGTTGATGCAAGCTAGAGAGAGACTCGTCAAATGGAGCCATTGAACGATTCTCAGCTATTGGATATAATGGAAAGTGTAGTAGCTGATGTATGGGCCCATGGTCCAGTGGAGTTCCCTACAGACGACCCGGTTACACAAGAACCCTCAATCTTTATTGCGAACGCCTTCCACAATGCAGTCACCTTAGATGGTGTCCCCGTCCCTGACGGAGTCTATGTGCGATACAAAGGAGACACCCTATACTTCTATAACGATAGCTTCCCACAGACTGCGACATATGAAGAATACGTCTGTGAGGGATACACAGATTCCGAACCAGTACAAAACAACATTGACCAGGGAAGTTCTCCCAACTCTATGCTCGATAGCAAATGCGTGCATGAATACTTTACCTCTATTGACAGATGCGATATGGAAACGAAATCTGCAAATGTCTACCACGACGTACCATCATCTCCATGTGTATCCTACAACTCTGCCAATGAAGAGTTTCCATCTTCTAAACTGGCAATTGAGGAAGCATCCTTCTCACAAGTGAGCGAGGACGGGGGTACAGCGCCCCCTTAGGTAGAACTAAAACCTCTTCATGCTAATTTTGAAATATGCTTTCTTGGGAGAGAATTCCACATACCCCGTTATTGTCAATGCAGCCCTCACCGAACCCCAACTAGAAAGCCTCCTAAAAATCCTTAGGCCCCATAGAAAGGTAATATGGTATAACATTGCTGACTTGAAGGGCATCAGTGAAACCATATGCACACGTAGGATTCATCTTGAGGATAAGGACGCCACTTCCATTGAGCCTCAAAGACGATTAAATCCCAACATGAAGGAGGTAGTGAAGAAGGAGTTCTTGAAGCTACTAGAGGCTGATATTATTTATCCCATTTTCGACAGTAAATGGGTTAGCCCTGTGCATGTTATACCCAAGAAAGGGGGCATGACAGTCGTTATGAACAAAATAAATGAGCTAATATCCACTAAGACGGTCACTGGTTGGCGTATGTGTATCGACTATAGGAAACTCAATAAAGCCACCAGAAAGGACCATTATCCTCCATCCTTCATTGACCAAATGCTTGAGCGTTTAGCCAAACACAAGTATTTTTGTTACCTAGATGGATACTTCGGGTTCTTCCAAATCTCATTGCATTGGGAAGACCAAGAAAAGACAACGTTCACATGCCCATATGGCACATTCGCTTACCGAAGAATGCTGTTTGGGCTATGTAATGCACCTACCACATTTCAAAGGTGCATGCCGTCTATTTTCTCAGATTTCATCGAAAATATTATGGAAGTCTTCATGGACAATTTCTCTGTTTATGGCATCGAGTTCGATGATTGTCTAGCCAATTTATCCAAGGTTCTAGAATAGTGTCATGACAATAATCTGACCCTGAATTGGGAAAAGTGTCATTTCATAGTGATAGAAGGGGTTGTGCTTGGCCATGTCATCACCTCTAAGGGAATCGAGTTGATAAGGCCAAAGTCGAAGTTATCAAGAGTTTATCGCCTCCCACTAACCTTAAGGGTATCCGTGGTTTCCTGGGGCACGTGGAGTTTTATCGCTGTTTTATAAAGGATATTTCTAACATTTCTCGTCCTCTCACGGAGCTCCTCGCCATGGAAGCTCCTTTTGTCTTTACTGACGCTTGTTAGCCTTTAACAGATTAAAGGAAGCTATAATCTCAGCCCCAATTATACAGCCGCCGGATTGGAATCTGCCATTTGAGCTGATGTGTGATGCTAGTGACCAAGCAGTGGGAGTCGTTCTTGGCCAAAGGAAAGAAGGAAAGCTTCATGATATATACTACGCTAGTAAGACTCTGGATGATGTTCAAAAGAACTACACCACTACAAAGAAGGAGCTGTTAGCCGTAGTTTATTCTATCGAGAAGTTCAGATTGTACCTCTTGGGGTATAAGGTGATTATCCACACGGACCATGCTGCACTGAAATATCTATTGATCAAGAAGGATGCTAAACCGCGTTTAATACTGTGGATCCTCCTCCTCCAAGAATTTGATATCGAGATCAAAGACAAGAAGGGAGCGGAGAATGTAGTAGCAGACCACCTATCGCTGTTAATTCAAAAGCACAGGGATGATAGTTTGCCAATTGATGATTCCTTTACAAGCGAACAGTTATTTGCAGCGAACTCCTCTGAAGCCCCCTGGTACGTGGATATAGTGAACTACCTGGTAAGCGGCATAGTCCCGCAAGGGTTGGCGACTTATTCAAGGAGGAAGTTCCTACATGACACCAAGAGCTACTTTTGGGATGACCCATACCTGTTTAGAACATGCGCTGATGGGATCATCAGACGATGTATCCCAAAGGAAGAGATGACTTCTATCACATTGCATTGCCACGATCAACCATGCGTGGGACACGCAGCTGTCACCAAAACCTCGACAAAAATCCTCCAAAGTGGTTTCTATTGGCGCACTATATTTAGAGATACAAATGAATACATCAGGAAATGCGATAGATGCCAGAGGACAGGAAATATCACGAAGAAGAATGAAACACCCCTTCAGGGCATCTTGGAGATAGAACTGTTTGACTGCTAGGTCGTGGACTTCGTGGGGCCCTTTCCATCGAGTAACGGTAATAAGTACATCTTCGTCGCCGTTGATTACATCTCGAAGTGGGTAGAGGCTATGGCCACCCAGAAAAATGACGTGAGGGTAGTAGCCAAATTCTTCAAGGATAACATCTTTCCTCGTTTTGGAGTCCACGGACAATCATAAGTGATGGAGGGAGCCATTTCATCGAGAAGAAGTTTGAGATAATGCTAAAAAATATGGAGTTCATCACAAGGTCGCTTTTGCTTATCACCCTCAAACTAGTGGCCAAGTGGAGGTATCCAACATGGAAATCAAATGCATCCTTGAGAAGACGGTTAGCGCCTCGAGGAAGGATTGGTCACACAAGTTGGGCGATGCCCTTTGGGCATATCGCACCGCCTTCAATACTCTCATCGAAACAACCCCCTACAGACTAGTGTATTGGAAAGCTTGCCACCTTTCGGTAGAATTAGAACACAGAGCGTATTGGGCAGTAAAGAAAATGAACTTTGACTACCAGAGTGCCGCCACGAGACGAGCCTTGCACATCAACAAGCTTGACGAAATTCGGCGACACGCCAATGAGAATGCAAAGATATATAAGGAGAGAACCAAGGCTTATCATGACAGGAACATCATGGTGGTTTGCCATGGTGTCAGTGACCAGGTACTCCTCTACAATTCAAGATTACACCTCTTTCTCGGGAAATTAAAGTCAAGGTGGTCCGGCCTTTACAAGATAGTAAGTTTATCTCCGATGGGTGCCGTTGAGCTCGAAGGGAAAACAACAATTTCAAAGTAAACGGCCAGAGAATTAAACGATACAGAGCAGGAGAACCAATTGGGCAAGAGGAGACAAACCTCCTCGAGGAATCTCCCACTATTTGTTGAAGAACTTGAGTGAGTCGAGCTCGTGACTCAAAATGAGCGCTTATCGGCAGGCAACCCAACTTTTTACATCTCCATATTTTTTTGTTTTTTTCTTGTTTCACCTAATCCGGGAAACCAAATAAAAGCGCCTTCCCTTTTTACAGGTTGATAAGTAAGGAGGCACACAAATTGATGTTCTGAATGGAAGATAGAGCTGGAGGAAAGACAATTGAGAGAGGCAAAGCAGCTGGATGAAGGAGTCACGAGTGACTCGATCGAGCAGCCACCTGCTCGGTCGAGTAGCACAGGTGACTCGATCGAGCAACGATTTGCTCGGCCGAGTAGCACATGCACAAGAAAATAGAGGAAAACGTCATTCTGTCTACACGACCCGAGCGGTCTTTGCACGGCCCGAGCGGTCTTTGCACGGCCCGAGCAGTCACTTGCTCGACCGAGTAGCGATCTGCTCGGTCGAGTAGCACAGGCTCAAGAAAAGAGCTCGAAAAAGTCATTCTGTCTACATGGCCCAAACATCATCAGCTTGGTCAGAGCGGTCGCCTGCACGATCGAGTAACCGACTGCTCGGCTGAGCAGGCTGAAGGGAGTATCTAAATTGTTTCGTGATTCATCTCAATAGATAGCTCGACCGAGCAATCTTCTTTCTCGGACCGCGTCGCATGGTGATTGATTACGGGTATCATTTTAAGCCGGGTTTGAGCTATTTTCTTACCCTAAACCATCCGTTAATCCTTACCCTAAGCGACCCTACCCTAATCATCTCCCGAGCTGTCGCCACCTCCTCCCGAATCATGCGCAGCCGCCGCCGCCTCCTCCTGAATCACCTACACCCATCGGTTAACCCTTTCCCCCTATTTTCCAGTCAAATATCCATCTCTCCCTCCTCCTTCTCAAGCTCCCTCATACGCCTTTCCCAAACCCACCCCCATACCCCCTAAGCCTCAACCGAGCTAGACTCCTGCTCGGTCGATCTATGCACATTAGTTCTCCTCGCCTGACATTACTCTCTATTATTTCAGGTACGTGTCATCTACATAGAAGGGCGATTCTAGTAGAAGCTTGGGGGATATTCCCGATCAGCAACAGTCACGTGACCGATCACATCACCGCATCGTTTGTGTCGATACACTCTTTCCCCTATATACTTTACATACTACCATGCAGTTTTATACTGCTTGCAAGATGCTTCCACGTCGTGCAAGAGCCACAAACGCCGACACCGACACACCAAACTCTAGGCCCACTCGACGCACGCGTCGTACACGCTCGCCCTCACAGGACCATATTGTTGGCGAATCATCCACCACTTCACCTCTGCCAACCAATGCCCCAATCCCTCCCGACCGTCTACATATCTGCGACGCATCATATGACGTTACCTTCCATGACGCTGACCAAGGCGATCAGTTCATTGCCATGCTCCTACTCATAGGTCAGGGAGGCGGCATTACTAGACAGTCCATTGAACAGGACCTCCTACGCCTCTGCAACCTAGTTAGGCATTGGCGAACTGACCCACCTGTCGAGCCACAACCACCACCCACATCTACTGGTCCACAACAGCAGGACCCACCACCTCCTCCAGAGGGTGGTGCCCATGCTTGATTCTGTCCATACCCACTTTTTGCATCCCTCATATTGTATTGTGTCCATCTGTCTGTTTGGGGCCCTGGTCTCACATAGCTTGGGGGAGGACATCATTTCTTGCATACACATCATCTTTTCAGCATTCCATCATACCACGTCTTATTTTCTTCTTTACAGTTTTATTTCTCATTCATTTTCTATCCCCCCACCCACCCACCCTTTCTAGCATCATCTCCCGCTTACTAGCGTTTTCTCAGCAGTGAGGACACTGCTGGGTTTAGCTTGGGGGATGAGCGCTATCGCTTTATTTTTTATTTTTCTTTTATAATTTTCTTTCTTTTTCAACTTTTTAGTTTACTTTTCCACCCATTTTCCACCTTTTTATCTTTTTTCTCATTCAGCATCACGTCTTTTATTTTTTGCCATGCATGCATGTCTATTTTTCGTTCTTCTATTTTCGCCACCCTTTTCTCTTTTTGCTGAGATTGTTCTGCATGATGATACTTCTCGTTGCCCTCAATAGCTTCTCACGGTGCTTATTATTTACTGACATGCTATTTAGGGTAGTTTCATTTTTTACTTTCTATATGTGTGCATACTCTTTTGTTGATCTATCTAAATTAATGACAGTTATGAATTGAAAATCAAATGCATGAAATATTATCTAGTATGCACTATGTTGGGTAATTCACCTAGGTTCACGCATCACTAGAATACTTGGAGCATCTGCTTGCTATCTCATTCACTTCTGTTTGCATGCTTGATGTTATTATGCTTATTACTGCGTGTTTTTCAGTATTCATCTAGATGAATGAAAATATCTATGCTAGTTATGAGTTTAGTTAGAGTATTATCTTATTGAATCGTTGTGCACCTCTGATGAGTGAACCGAGTGATTTATTATTTTTCTTCTCCACATATCTTTATGATTCTCTACATATCAGTTGGTTTCACCCCCGCAGCTACCCTTACCGCATCTCATTTCCTAAAAAATCCCAAAAGAAAAAAATATAGCTTCTAAATAAAATGAAAAAGAAAAAAGGACAAAAGAAATAGAAAAATAAAAAAGAAAAATAAAATAAAAAGAAAGAAAAGAAAGAAATAGAATTTGTTTTATATCCTTTATTAGAAGCTATCACAAGTACTTGGGAAAAAGATAAAGCTTTTCATATCATCTTCCTAGATGCGACGCCTCAAGCTAAGCTGGGGGGGGGGGGGGGTGAACCAATTGATCATATGAGTGAGTATACCATTAGAGTGGAGACTGTGCAGAACGAGGAGATTAGATAATGATTGAAATTTACGAAATATTTTCGTTTATGGAGATTTTTCATGATTCGAAATGAATATTTGAATAGCATGATTCATTTCCATTCTTTATTGCATGATGGTGTGATTTCTATATGCTCCACGTGTATCTATTGATTGAAAAGTGCTTTGCCAACTCTTTTTATACTAGACTATATAGATTGCATGAGATTGATATGAGTTAATGGCATTATTTTAGAAGATCCATATTTTTGTCTCTATTTGCATGTTAGACATATGATTAGTAAAACTTGAAAATACCATTAGCATGTGTTTTTACTATTCGAAGCATTGCGACATACTGCTGAGGCTTGAGATCTGATTGAATAATCTTAGCACCCTCCATCCATCTTTATTCTCTTTTTATTTTTATTTCTTTTGTTTATCTCCCGGCGTACCTAGTATTCGTCTTCCTCGAGGACGAGTACGAGGTAAGCTTGGGGGATTTTGATGTGTCCATATTTTCCATCTTTTCATAGCATCATTTCATTTTATTTTATATCATATTCACATCCAAATCCCATATTTTCCTACGATATTGCAATTCTAATGCCATATTCGAGTTTCGTAGAGTTTTGTGAATTTTCAGGGATTTTGGAGCGATTTGGGACCTATTTTGGATATGGACACATTCGGTGTACCCTGGAGCCTGTTGGCATAGCTCTACAGGAGTTCGCCAAGTTTTGGAAGCCCATGTGAGGAGCAGAGGAGATTGCCAGGCGTGGAGGAGAAGATGCAAAGAAGCAGCTAAGGATTTCCCAGGTGACTCGACCGAGCAGAGCACCTGCTCGGTCGAACAGAGGCAAGATGAATAATGGGAGCAGAGACACATGCCGCTCGGACCGAGCACTCATGGTGCTCGGTCGAGCAGCTCCTATCTTCTAAGCACAATCAACCTCCTACTCGAGCCGAGCATATCTTATGGCCACCGAGTCAGTTAGCTGCTCGACCAAGCAGGGCTGACTCGGGCCTAGCAGACAGAGTGGCATTTTTGTGGAGAAGCGTGACTCCCTGACGTGATCGACCGAGCAGGAGGGCTGCTCGACTGAGCAGAAGGGCTGCTCGACCGAGCAAGCCTCTGCTCGATCGAGTCACTGACTCGATCGGCGACAATGAAGGCTAATTTTGGAAACTTCGTGTGGCTGTCTGTTGCGCATTGGTGAGTGAAGTGTGGATCTGGGAGTGACGTTTTGGAGAGTTCATTCTATTGTAATTTTTGAACTACTTTCAGAGGTGAAAAAGGAGATTAGAAACGTTGTTAGATCTAGACCTAATTTTTGTGAGATTATTGAATTATTTTTGGAGCTCTATTGTGATTTACGTTTTGGAATATTTGGGATTTCTTCGGATTATTGTTTGCTACTATCCTTCTTCGTCTTTGGTACAGAAGCTTTTCAATCTTTATTCGATTAATTTGCTACGATGTTTTCTCCTATAAAAACCACATTTTTATTTGTCAAAATCATCATGAGTGAGAAGTTTCTTCTAGGGTTGCCGGGTTAGCCCTAAGACTTTAGGGGGGAGATGTAGATCTGGATCTCTAGGTTGAATCAGGAATAAAGGTGAGTATTTCGGTCGATCCTACCGGATCCCTAGGATAACTCGCACTGAGATCATGCACACGGTCTGTGGAATTGATGAGCTTAAGGAGTATCCTTGGGATTTGAATAGGGAAATCGTTGGATGCAACCAAGGATCGTGACCATGCCCGGCTCGTGCATTAAGGGGATCCACCGATGAACTATATCGCTACATTGACGGCTACCACCATTGCGTTAATGAGAGCCACCAATATACCTCGAAATTCTTACCCACGAGAGTGGTATGAATTGAGAGATTAATCCCCTAAACCTAATGCAACGTAAGGATTCTATTCCAACATCGATCTCTGACGGTCTTAGCGGTGATCCCTAAAACCCTAGATCTTTTTATTGTCAAATCAACAACAAACACCACAACCAAACTTTCTCAACCGACATCTATCTCACTCCGAGATATAGAAATAAGCTGAGACCCCAAATACACTGTCACCGTCCCTGTGGGATCCAACATCTTTTATACTATAATTTGACACCGTCCGCTTGCGGATAAAGCCCGAAATTGACACCTAGGGGCCGTACTATGCCTAGCGACCATGATACCGCTAGGTGGAATTTAGGTGTAGGTTCCGGGTGCGTTGACGTGCATTTATATTTTATATATTTACGCACGTCTTCTCCGTGATTTTTTGTTGTTTTTTGTTGTTTCGTATCTATTCTTTTGTGATTTTTAGTTTCTTTTCACTTTCTTTGTGTTTTTGTGCTATTGCAGGAGATTGCCAGCGTTGGGGATATATAAAGCAAATATCATGAGTCCCCAGATCAACGGGAGACGTCGCACGAGAACCTGAGGGCTAAGCGTTAGAGCATGTAACTACCCTCAACCGATCGGGTGGACAGTGTCAACCGATCGGTTCGTGCACCGTATCAGACCCGATCAGGAGCAAGTAGTGAAGAAGACTCCAACTGATCGGTTCTGCGATCGGTTAGATGCCACAGTGTTCTCTGGTTTTTAAGCTGAATTCCAACTGATCGGTTGACTTGTCAACCGATCGGTTCACCTGTAGCCGAAGCTTCCACAGCTCAGAACCGTACGACTACACCCGATCGGTTCAATGATCGGGTGAAGTATCTTAGAGCCAAAGACCAAGTCAACGGTCTTCTCAACCGATCGGTCGATGTTTCCATCGATCGGTTGGACGTTTAATTTTGTCTTCTGCTGTGAATATTCCCTGTCATCTTGCCAGAATGTATATAAACCCCTAGGTTTCACAAAAAACGAGGATCCCCAGTTTTTAACAATTTTTTAGGGATTTTGGCTGCTGCTAATTAAACTTGTTTTGTAAGTTCTCCGATCGCTTTGATACTTTGATATTGCTTTAATACTATCGTTTACTTCTCCATTCTATTGCTTGATCTTAATTTTGATGGCTGAAATTTGTGTTATTGAATCTCTTGCAATGTTTAGTGAGTAGTTTCCTAATCTGGGACATTGGTGGAAGCCCCTTCGTGGGTTCTCCCTAGAACGACCATAGGATTAGGGTTTCAATAGGATATGGGGATTTAGATGGTTACACGGGGCGTTTTATTGTCATTGGCAGGAGAAAGACCGCCTCTGATCGTTAGGCCAAGGAGAAATAAAATGGGAGTTTGATCCTCTAGCCACAGCTCACACCCCTAGCGTAGACATTGATTCCTAGCGTGTGGGAACGGCAGGATGAAATTTCGGCAGCAATCGTTGCGAGCTTAGTGCTTTCGTAGTCGGTCGGTGTTGGACATGGGAATGCCCACCATTCGAACCCGGGTAGACCTATCATCCTGGGCATCGACCGGAATCATGGGCCCATGGGACGCTATGTACCGCTATTAGAGGCAACGTCTCACCACTAAACCCTAGAATCCGATCATATTCCTATCTGTTGGTCGTAATAGAGAGAACACATGACATGGTGGAAACCAAAGTCCTGGGTTACTTTTTATATCTTACATCTTTCCGTAGTTTTATATCGTAACAACCACCAGCGATAGGGCTAGCTCACCCACCGGGTGATCCGGTTCCTGTTTGATAACAAGCACATCACACGCCTCCCCGTGTTCAACCCCCAAGCCACACTACAACACCGTGCACTTGCGGTTACAAATATTTAATTCTGGTATCCCCGTTTGGGCAAAACTAGGGGACGTCAAGCTTTATGGTGTCGTTGTCGGGGAGGCAATGTGCTTGTTTCATATAGGACCCTGTTAACCCCAGAGACTAGTTCACATCCTCACCTTGTGAAAATTTTCACATTCTACAATTTTATTTTTATTTTTTTATTTATTTTCTATTTTTATTTGGCGTTATACCATATGTGTTTCATAGGTATATCTTATTTTTGATGCGCAGGAACTCAAGAAGTCTTGATGACTTGGTTCCCCTAGATCCAGAGATTAACGCCACTCTGAGGCATATCAATGCTGGGAGAATAAGAAGAGAAGAATTCGCCATGGGAGAAAATATCACTCCCCAGAAGTCCTTGCTTGAGACTCAATGCCGTCCACTAGGTCCACCTCCAGCATTCGACCTCCGGCCATCACAACCGAAACTTTTGAGCTGAAGCCATCGATGGTGGCATGTATCCAGCAAGACCAGTTTTCTGGAGCTCCTATGGGGAACCCGATTGAGCATCTGGACTCATTTATGGCGAAGTGCGAGACTTTCAGAATCAATGTCGTGTCAACCGAAGCTATCCGGTTGAGACTGTTCCCCTGCTCTCTGCGGGACAAGGCAAAACAATGGCTGAAGGGAAAGGACCCCAATGCATTTACAACCTGGGAGAAGATTTCAAATGTGTTCATGAACAAGTTCTTTCCTTCAGGGAAGACAATGAAGCTAATGAGCGAAATCTTATCATTCTCCCAGGCCAGCCATGAATCATTGCATAAAGCATGGATGAGGTTTAAGGAAATGCAAAGGAAATGCCCACACCATGAGCTCCCCTGCTGGCAGATTATAAACTTGTTCTATAATAGACTGAGGGACAACTTAAAGTCCTCAATGGATGCTGCGGCTGGAGGATCCTTCATGTCAAGGAAAGAAATAGATGCCGGAAATATTCTGGAAAATATGGCATCGAACAATAAAAGGTGGAGCGATGAACACGCCACAGCAAAATCTGGAGGAATGCACCAGGTAGAGGAAGTTGACAAACTGTCTAGCAAATTTGGTTTGCTTTTGACCCAGATTTCTGCATTCATGGCAGGGGCCGGTGGCGCCAACACTCAGCATGTGGCAGCAGTAGAGGCTGAAGTAATGTGAGAATTTGATGGTGGATATATCTCGGCACCGGTGGATCAAGCGAGTGCTCTCTTTTATAATCCAACAGGTAATGCACCCTATCCACCGAGGACGAGTTACAACCCCGCATATTCTCCGAACAACCGGAACCACCTGAACTTCAGCTACAGGGCACCGTATCAGCAGCCCCATCAACCTCAGCAGCAACATCAGCTATATCAGCCCCCTCCACCTCAGTAGCAGATATATCAGATGTACCCTCCTAGAAATCAGCAGTCCCTGCCATAGCAGCAACAATACAATCAACAACAGGTGGTCTCTCCTATCGAAAACCTCCTTACTAAGGATATATCAAATCAGGAGAAGATCAACCTACAGCTACAGATTGGACAAACGTCTTTTGCAGATCAAGTGACCCAGCTGGGGTTACAAGTGGCCAATCTTAAGAATGCACAAGGGCAGCTGTCGGGATAGCCAAAAGTGAATCCAAGGGGACCCAACCAGATGCTAGCCTTGACGCATGGTCAAGCAAATGTATCTGCAATAGTCTTGAGGAGTGGTACACAGATTCCGATGCGGGAGGCCGTGAAAGAACCTGAAGCTCCACTGGTCAATGAGAGACAAAATCTGGAAGTAAATGACATTGGAGGTTCGACGTCAAACCCCGTGACTCCGGAGGGAGTTTCTGAAGAGAAGAAGAAAAATAAAGGCGACAACTCAAGGTGTTCAAGCCTACAGTGCCATTCTCACAAAGGCTTGCCAAAGCAAAAATCGATAAAAAGTACGGTAAGTTTTTTGAAATGGTGAAGGACTTGAGTCTGCATATCCCCTTTCTAGAAGCAATCGAAACCATCCCCTCGTATGCAAAATTTCTGAAGGACCTAGTTACGAAGGGGACGAGAAAAGAGAAAGTTATCCTCACGGCAGAATGTAGCACTCTAATTCAACAAGCCAATCCGCCAAAGCTCAAAGACCCCGGGAGTTTTTCCATCCCATGCTCAATAGGGGAGGTATCAATCAATCGAGCGCTTGTCAACTTGGGTGCAAGCGTAAGTCTAATGCCCCTATCGTGTAATACACCGCTTCCCAAAAGACACCGGAAGCGAGAACGTTACACGATCCGCTTGAACTAGAGCGGAGACGCGCGAGTCCAATAAGCGTGGTGAAAACAATAAAGCAGGTTTGTGCATTGCATTTCAGAATAATAAGAACATTCGAAAGGTAAAGCCACTTCCAGAAAAGTGTCCAACAAGAAAATAAAACGAAACGCCACAGCTGGGCTGGCTCGCTAGGTCAGACGTCTCCAAAGGATCCTCCTGAGACTCTAGCTCAAGATCTTACATACATTCAAAAAGACATGAATGTATGTCAGCAAGGTCTGCAAGTAAAGATCAGAAACCAAGGCAAAGTGTGCATATAATATGAATTAAGAAGTGACAATTATTAGCATACAAGGTGTCCACAAGAACATTTTAAGAGATAACAATTTAAAAGCGAAGTACGATTAAACATTCCTAACATGGTAGTTCTAAGCAGGTACGTGGAAGTAAAGTAATGACATTCATTTTATTGGCATGGCAAGTTGTAATTTCATGTCCGAGTTTTCTATTCACTCCTAGGGTTCCCGTCTTTAAGACGTGATGAGTAAGTCATTCTCCTCATGGGGTATAATCGTGATTGATACTAACCTACCGTACAGGTGGTGTTCTTGAAGACATTACCCCTACATACGCTCAGTGGCCGTTCAACCCTAACCCCACCCAAAAGTTTGCCGGAACACGAGCCGGCCTAGTCAACTCACACGATATCACGAATTCACGATTCTGCCATCGAGGCACACGATTTTCACGATGTCACAACTCGTTAAATATTCCAAGAACATGTAACATTTACGTTATCAGTATTAATTTGTTTAATACAACATTTTTCATAAGCAAGACTTGCTTGAACATTATTTACAACAATTTCGAGATAATGCTAAGCATGGGTTTTCATTGAATATGCTACAGAAACTAATATTCTTCGCTAATGATTAAAATTAAAGTATATTGAATTATATGTCGTTGAGTCACAAATTTAGTCCAGAATGTCATGGCATCGTTTTCATGCGTCATTTCACATGTGGTTTTCAAGATATACAGCAATAAGTAAAAGTCACATATTACGCATCAAACTTCAAAAATTCATAACTAATTGCACACTTGCCTGTTTTTGGCGTTCTTGGTGTCGTCGGAAATGTCTCGACGAGTACTATGTTACGGTAGTTCGGTTTGCTGTTTTGACGAAATATATAATCAGATTAAACTGTTTTTGATCATAATAGCATTATAAACAGCTCCTACGACGTCTAATCATTCAATTTTGTTAGGTCTTCTAAATTACGGTGTGGGTTATAAGTTATAGGTAGAGGTACTGACCGTTACGCATCGAGTGGGGGCAGCGACAGCAATGCGACTCCAAAAAAGCGACGTTGAGTGTCGAAAATATATCGTTGACATGCTATGGGGCGGCAGCGGCTGTTCTTGATGCTGCAGGCGGTTGCGAGGGTAACAGTGAGTCCCCGGGGCTGTCGGCATCAGATCTGAGGCTAGCTTCGAGGATGAGAGCAACGGCAATGACGTTCGCGTGCGTGTTGGCGAGAGAGGGACTGGACAAGGCTGTCGGTTGCGTGCACGAGGGAGAGGGGCTGCAGGTGAGTGGGTTTACGGGGAGAGGGGAGTAGAACTGGCGCGGGGTGGACGAGGTGGCACCGGCGTCGGATGTTAAGGGATCTGACTTCAGGTTAAGGGGAAGGGCATGGGCAGTTGGAGCTTCAGGGGCTGTTAGGGGTTTCGAGCGGCTGAGAGGTGTGAGGGGAGGTCTGGGTTGTGGAGCAGGGCGATGGGGAGAGGTGAGGCCGTGGGTGAGGTCAGCGTTTGCGCAGAGGAGGGGGCTGCTAGGGTTTTTATGTTGGCGAGGGGGAGGTGATGCCTTGCTCGCGTGATGCGTGGAGAGGGGGAGAAAGAGGCGCACGATTCTGTGGCGAAGCGCTGCAGGTGGAGGTGATCTTGGTTGCGTGCGGAGGAAGAACGAGTCGATGGGTCGGCAGTTGTCGAAGCTAGCCTGAGGTTTTTTTCAATGTTTGTTTTGGTTTCTGTTTTTTTTTGAAAAGAGATGAGCACGTAAACATGAGGTAGCCTGGGGACTTGTGGGTAGCTCTCAGGGTTTATTGTAGGGAGAATATAGAGAGTAGGCCTAGGTTATATGTTAATAGAGTGGGTTAGAGAGAATGTGGGATGAGTGGGGGTTGTGCCCGATTAGATAGGGGGTGACGTATGGAGAACGAATCAATGGAAAAGAAGGTGAGGCAGTTGGGATTTATTTGTTAAAGGATTTGAAACGATTTGATTTGATTTTATTTTTTTAATAACATTAACAGGTTGTGTTTCAAACCTAATTTTTTTAAAAAAATTGTTTGTTTTTGTGTAAATTTGTTTTATACTCAATGTAAAAAAAAGTATGGTGGCGGCGGCTGGCGATCTCGGCGACCCAGGCGAACAGGTACCGGCGTCTCAACGCTCTGGTGATCTCGGTGTCGAGCAGGTGAGGATTCCGGTGGCTCAACGCTCTGGAGATCAAATTGATGCTGGAGCCCGGATTCATGGTGGCGGAGAATCGAGTATTACCTCTGCGGGATCTCGTCGTTGGATCCTAGTTGGGGGTGTTGGAGATCAGGGAGCGGGATCTTCTGGAGCTACCACGAGATCTGGAGGTAGGGTGTAGAATGATCCGACCATTGATTCTGTGGGTGCAGGCCAATGGCATGAGGTAAAGAGGAAGGGGGTTCTCGTTTTGTCAACAAGACTGCCATTACCCGTGGCGGCCCTTTCAATCGCCGGCAGGGGGGCTCTATTCGTAGTGCAGAGGGGGTTAAAAGGGTTGCAGTTGCTCCTGCACCCAAGATGTTCGATAAAAAACCTATGAGAAACATTCCTGTAGTTAAAGTTGATACTTCAGGTTCTAAGCGATCTTGGTTAGATGTGTGTACGCAACGTCGAACCTATGAGCATGCTTTGTCTATGACCCATGTTCCCCCAAAGATCAGAGATGACGGTACCGCGTATGCAAGTATGCCTGAGGGAATGGTTGAGAGGGGTTCTGAAAAAGGGAAACATACTCTTGTTGGGTATGTTGTAGGGGATGTTCCATTCTATGGCCAGATCGTGGGTTGGGTGGAAAGATTGTGGAAGCTTAAAAAGAGGATCCAGGTTTTTAGCAAAGAAAATGGATTCTTCTATTTCAGATTTGAGTCTCCGGAGGAATCTGAACGGATTTTGCTAGGGGGGCCTTGGCTGTTTGAGGGGCGGCTAGTTGTTCTGAAACGATGGAGCCCTGATCTTTGTCATGATCGTGATATCCTTACTACAATTCCTGTCTGGGTCCAATTCCATGGTGTTCCTTTATACTTTTGGAATTTGGAGGCCTTTAATATTATTGCTTCTGTCATTGGAATGCCTCTGTGCTTGGATCGGGCTACAGCTTATAATGAAAGACTCTCTTATGCGAGATGCTTAGTAGAAGTATCTGCTAGTAACCCCTTCCCGAATTCTGTCGAAGTGGAGCTGGAAGAAGGTAAATCCCTTACCATTGAGACTAAATTTGAGAGTGATCCCCCACGATGCACTCACTGTGTTTGCTTCAGACATACTAATGCGCAATGCCATACTAAGCTCCCTTCAATCCAACCTACAAGTCATCTTAAATCCCTTGTAGGAGGAGTGGGGGAAGAGACTCCAACTTCTAATATTATCTCTGTTAGAGTTGAAGAAAACCCAACTTCTAATATTATCTCTGAAACCGCTGTCCAAGTGGGCGAGGGTCCACCTGCTGCGGTGAATGTCGCATGCTTTAATTCTGGGCTAGTTCCGGTGCAAAATGAGGTTGGGCCACTTGTGGGTGCAGGTAATATGAAGGAGCTGGGGGATCACCCGGGTACTTCTGCTGGGGACCTCTCACGAGGTGTTCCCATGGCGAATGCGTCTCTTTGTTTACAGCAAAGTGATATCGTATTGACGCAACTTGAAATGTCCGGCACTGATGAAGCCACGCCTGGGGGGTTTGTGAATACGACATTTATTCAAAAATCTCCTGTGGGTTTGCCGAATCCTTGTGTAGACCCCTGTAATAGGCCTATTTATTCTTCGAGACCTGGAGAAATATGCATGCCCCTTCCATCGCTCTTGTTCGAAAGCCTGGGGCACGAGACTGATGTGGTTCCTGCACAGGTTGCCATTGATAATCCTGAATGGGATCGGGAAGAGGAAATTCACTTAAAAGAGGCTGAGGCGAGGAAATCTAATAAAAAGAAGGAGGTGGTGCTCACGGTGGGATCTGCTCGGAGGAGCTCCAGATTGCAGGGAAGTACACCTCTGCAAAATAATTTTAACCCTTCTTAATGACTATTCTGATTTGGAATGCTAGAGGTCTGAATAATGCTATTCGTAGGCGGGACCTCAGGGACAGAATTAAGTTAATAAATCCCTCTGCCTTGATTCTTTTGGAGACTAAATTGAAGTCTCCTCTAATAAACAATAAATCGGTGATACCAACAGGTTGGATATCTATCGACAATTTTGATTTAGCTCCTGGGGGCACAATCTTGATGGGCTTTAATCCTACTGTATGGAAAACCAAGCTCCTGTCTTCCTCTCCTCAGCATGTCTCCGTGAATTGCACTAATGCTGATGGGTTCGTTTGCACTATTACTGGTGTCTATGGTTTTAATACCTTGGCTAAGAGGAAGAAATTATGGGAGGGACTTTTGATGGATGCATGCGTTTGCAACAATGGCCCTTGGTTAGTGGGAGGGGATTTTAACAATGTTTTATACTCTGATGATAAAATGGGTGGCCGGTCTCTGGAGGATAGTATGGTCAGAGACTTCTATTCTTGTATTAAAAATTGCAATGTTCAGGAGCTCAAGAGCTTGGGGTCTAATTTTAGTTGGTGTAACAACCGCAAAGGAGATGCTAGAGTGGTGGCTCATCTTGACCGAAGTTTTTGCAATTCGGAGTGGTTATACAAACTTGTGGAATCATATACAGATTATCTTGACCCTCATACAAGCGATCACTCTCCGATGGTGGTGTATCTTCACTCCAAGGTATTATCTAATCCAAAGCCCTTTAAATTCTTCAACTATTGGACTAAATGCCCGGGTTTGAAAGATGTAATTGAGAAAAATTGGCCGGTGGGAACTGTCGAGTCTCCTATGTACTCATTATCCTTTAAATTAAAGCGGCTTAAGCAACATCTCCGGCTATGGGCGGTAGACTTGCAAGCTTCCAATCAGGTGCTGGCATTGCGGAATAAATTGGAGACAATTCGCAGGGACCCGTCTATTAATCATTTACCTTCTCTTCAAGAGGAGGAACAGAAGCTTCTTAAAGATCTGTCTTTAGCCATGAGTCTAGAGGAAGATATGTATCGACAAAAAAGCAGACAAGACTGGCTCTCCTTGGGTGATAGAAATACAAAATTTTTCTACAATGCTATGAAGACTCGGGAAAGTTACAATAATATTGGACATTTGGTGGATGCTTCAGGTATACAAAATAAAACTCATGAAGTGTTAAAGGCTGAGGCTCCTGATTATTTTGAAAAGCTTTACAATCAGGATTCTTACACGACTAGTTTCCCTAAACTGGTTCCTAAGCGCATCTTATCTGGGGAGGCTGCTGCTTAGCTTGATAGGAGGATTTCTGATGATGAGATTAAAGATGCCGTGTTTCAAATTGGACCTGACAAGGCACCCGGACCTGATAGATTTAACGGATATTTCTTCCAGCAAAATTGGCACATCCTTGCCTCTGAGGTTAATGCTGCTATTAAATCTTTTTTCTGTTCAGGTTATATGTTGAGGAAAATTAATCATACCTTTCTGACGCTTGTCCCTAAAAAGCTGAATGCCTCAAGTCTATCTGATTACAGGCCCATTGCCTGTTGTAACTTCCTGTACAAAACTATTAGCAAGATAATTTGTAACAGGATGAAGGTGGTAATCCATGAGTTGATTTCCCCAAACCAGGCCGCTTTTTTGAAAGGAAGGTTGTTATCCGATTCCTGTCTCCTAGCCCATGAACATATTAGAGATTTCAGTAACCCCATGGGGGGACGATCGTGTCTTAAATTGTATCTGCGGAAAGCTTTTGATACGGTAAATCATGAGTTTATTTATTATTTCCTTGGCCAGATGGGGTTTTCTACTACTTTTATTGGCTGGATTCGGCAATGTGTATCTACGGCAAGTTTCTCTGTCATGATTAATGGTTCCCCTGCGGGATTTTTCACGGGTAACAGAGGTATTCGGCAAGGTGATCCATTATCACCATATTTGTTCGTCATCATCATGGAGGCTTTTTCTGTCCTAATGGCTAAATTTATTACCCGACGCTCTATTGATCCTATGAGACGATCAGGTACTATCTCCCACCTCTTATTTGCCGATGATCTCCTTGTTTTTTGCCGGGCTAACAAAAGGAGTTTTGCGGGATTAAAATCACTCCTCCTTGAATTCTCATATTATACTGGTTTGCAAGTTAATTGGGACAAGAGTTCGGCTTTATTTAGTAAGGGAGCAATCTTAAAACATGAGCTAGCTAACTATTTGGGCATTCGGCTTGCGTCCACAATTACCACCTACTTGGGTTTGCCCCTGTCTTCTAAATACCCTAAGAAGCCTATGTATGGTAGACTGGTGGATAAATGTAAGAAACGTTTAATGGGTTGGTCTTCTTCATTATTATCCATCTCTGGGCGCATTGAACTGGTCAGGTCCGTGATTTATGGTATGGTTGCATTTTGGATGCAAGCGTTGAGAATCCCGCCCTCTATCTTGCGCACTATCACATCTGAATGCAGGAGGTTCATATGGGGAAATTCGAGGGCATCGGCATGGAAAGATATTTGTACTCCTAAACCAGAGGGTGGAGTTGGAATCAGACTGCTGGATGATTTAAATGTGGCCGCAGGCATTAGACTTACCTGGAGATATTTAACTTCAGATAGTGTCTGGGCGGACCAAATGAAGAATAGGTATGATAAAGGTGGTGAGTTTTTTGTGGCGGAGGAACATGTGAATCAATCGGGAACCTGGAAACATATGCTTAAATGCCGAAATATTTCTCAGAAATTAATTAGAAGAAAGGTGAGGGATGGTAAATCTACTTTGTTTTGGCATGATAATTGGCTTGCCTGTGGGCCTTTAAAACATTTATTCGATGTTACCGATGGTGCCTCGATGAAGAAAGTCCATGACTATTGGAATGCGGGTGCATGGAAGGAGGATCCGGCTATTCTACATATTATACCGATGCTTCAGGGCATCTCGCTGAGGCCTGGGAATGACCGGTGGGAGTGGCTCCCTGGGGATTGTTTCAAGTTTAGTCAAGCTTGGGAAGGAGTGCAGTTACCTGGTACATTCTTCCCTTTTCATAAACTTGTTTGGTTTCGCAATCATATACCTAAGATGTCCTTAACGCTCCTTCGAGCTTTCAGAGGGAAATTGCTCACCAGAAATTTACTTCGAAAATGGGACATGAACTCCCCTTCTAACTGTGTTCTGTGTGCTGACAATATTGAGGAAAATGTAGGTCATCTATTCTTCGAATGTGGCTACTCTCGCTACATATTGATGAGAGCATTGCTAAAGCTTAATATCCATTCCCCTATTGGATTATCTTTGGATAATGTTGGGAACTTTTTCCTTGCACATTTTGGTGGGAAAAGTGTTCAGAGTGTGATTGCTAAAACTGTTCTTTCGGCTGCTGTGTGGCACATCTGGAGGGAGAGGAACATGAGAATTTTTGATAAGGAAGAAAGAGTGAAGACATTACTCTTTGAGGAGATTACCGCGAATATGAGGGTGGCTTTGAGTAACCTAGAGCCCTCTAGTGAAGGGGAAGCTTCTATGTTGGCCAACTGGACTTTCTGAGATAATGGCTAAGCTTTTTGGGTTTATCTTTCTAATTTTCTTTGGACCATTTCGGTGATTCCTCTATGTCTCAGGTCTTTTGCCTGTGTGTGTTTTTTGGAGTTTCCTATTTTGACATATAGGGTGTGATTAGAAAAGGGACCTCTAGTGGGGAGTGACGACGCTAGTGTCCTATCCTCTCCCTATTGTTCCCTCTTTCCGATCACTTCCCTATTTTTGTATATACTTTCTTGTATATTACATTTATCAATAAATGATCAGATTACTTTTCATATATATATATATATATATATATATATATATATATATATATATAAAGCTAATAAATAATAACATGTTATAACAAGTTTGTGTCCTGACGTCCAAAAATTACAACGAAGGCACCGGAGCGTTCGCGTCTCCGAAAGGATCGTGGATATGGGCTCCGGTCACGCGTCCGAGCTACGGACCAATAAGAATAAAACCAAACACGAAAAGAAGATACACAACTGATAACAAGATACGCACCACAAACAACATACGTGCTAAAGTACGTGCCACCGGACAGTGGTCGTTACATCCTACCCACCTTACAGAAAATTCTGCCGTCGGAATTTCTAACACCTACTGGTCAAGAAACAGGTTGGGGGTATTGCTCTCTCATCTTATCTTCTCTCTCCCAGGTGGACTCCCCTGGCGAGTCGTGTCGCCACATCACTCTATCAAGGTCGATCGTCTTGTTTCGAAGTGTCTTCTGATGCCTGTCAAGAATCTGCACTAGTTGCTAGTCATACGTCAGATCCAGACGGACGGTGATCTTAGAGTAGTCCACAGTGTGATATGGGTCACTGATGTACCGACGAAGCTGAGACACATAGAAGACATCGTGAACTCCCTCCAAAGATGGCGGCAAGGCTAAACGGTAGGCTACCTCGCCAACTCTCTCCAGAACATCGAAGGGTCTGATGTATCTCGGGATGAGCTTACCGCATTTTCCAAAGCGAATCACTCCACGATTCCGGAAAATCTTCAGGAATACGTCCACTACTTCAACAATCATCTCCGGTCCCAAAAGCTCTCTGTCGCCAATGTCATCCCAACTCAGTGGCGATCGACACTTCCTCCCGTAGAGAGCAGCAAATGGCGCCATGCCAATGCTCGCCTGATAGCTATTGTTGTAGGAGAATTCTACCAGATGTAGATGATCCTCCCACGAGCCCTTGAAATCTATTATGTAGGCCCTCACCATATCCTCCAAGATCTGAATGGTCCGCTCTGACTGGCCATCCGTCTGCGGGTGATACGCAGTGCTGAACTTCAGACTGGTACCCAGATTGGTCTGCAGACTCTTCCAGAACTTAGATGTGAACCTCGCATCACGATCGGATACAATGCTCACGGGGACTCCATGCAAGCGCACGATCTCCTACACAACATATTTCACATCACAACTCGTATTAGGATGAAAGTATAAGATATGAGTCCGATCATTACCTCCATGTAGTTCCTTGCCAGTATCTCCATGGATTGTCCTTGTAACGGCCGCTTTCCGACCGTTCGTATTTTCTGCGTGCACGTGCTTTATCGTGCACGTATTTTACTTGATTATTTCTGGATTCCAAAATTAGCGATGCGATGTGCCGTGCGATCGTTTTGGGGCGTTGGATTTTATTGTAATTTTCGGGAACGTCGTTTCACGGCTCGTTTTCTCGCTTAACGACTTTGAACGATAAGGGCGTTTTAGTCATTTGACTAAAAAAACGCCGTTCCAATTTTACGAAAATTTTTGGTAGGCATACGCACGATCGGGCTCCGTAGATCTGTGCGTTTCGTCTCCACGATCGCCCCGGTATTTTCGGATTATTTTTCTGACACCCGGATTGAAAGATATCGCTCGGAGAAATCTCGACCGTTGATTTGCCCAGTCAGATTCAAATTTCGAAATTTGATAGCCAAATCTGGCTAAATCCTTCATTTAAAACGTTTTAAAATCTTCCCTAATATGTTCCGCTAATTGTCCCCTAGACTTACCCCTAACTGCACTCCCTCCATCTCTTTACCCCCAACACAATTAACCCTAGGTTTAAATGCCCTTAGCAATTTTCAACTATTAAATAATAACCCAAATCTTAACCCTAACCCAAAATACTTTTCCACAGCTTACAGCCACCGGCCTCTCCTAAATAACCCCAAATTTTCCCCGATCCCTCTCTCTCACTTCTCCCTCTCCCACGGCGAGGTCGCCGCCGCGATCGCCTCTCCACGGCCATCTCCCCTCGGCCTCGCGCCCTCCGACAGTCCGCGACGCCGCGCCTCCACTGCAAACCTCGCCGCGATCCACCGCCGTGACCACCACCTTCCCCGCAACGACGCCCCCACCGGCGACCAAGCGAGAGGCCGCTGCCTTCTCTCGAAATCACCTCGCCGCCTTCCATGGCAAAGATCCCGCCATCTCAGCCCACCGCGATCCGATCCGCCGCCACCGCATCTCCGTGACACCGCGCTCCCCCTCGCTCTCAACCGCGACGACGCGCCCCCTCGACGTCGCACGAACCCACAGCCATCTCCGCGGTCCCCTTCCTCCGCCGCGATCCACTCGCCCCCGCCGCGATTCGCGCCGTCGCATGCTCCTCTCCCCTCTCCACCGCCCTCGCGGTCTTCCCCATCGGCTGTCTCCCCACGCAGGCCCGATCGCCGGTGTCCCAACCCCGTTCGCTGCTGCTCGATTCCCCTCCCTCTCGTTGTACACCGCGCCTCCGTTCAGCGTATCCCCACGCGGCCGTGCACAGCTCCGGCCACCATCCGCTCCTCCGCCGCTACAGATCCTCGCGCCGCCGCGGGCTCCTCCCCTTACGGCTGCCAGACCCTGCTCCCCTCTCTCACGGCCTCAGTCCGCCGCCCCGCGATCTCAGCAGCCGTGCCGCCGCAAGTCGCCTGATCTCACCACACGGCGCTTCCCCAGCGCCGTGCCGCTGATTTTCCGATCGCTACGCCTGCCACGCCGCTCTGCACTCACCGGTGATTCGCCAGTAGCTCTCGTAGATCCGGCCGAGCCCCAGGCCAGAGACAGCCCATCGATAGCTCATAAGACGGGAAACCCCTTCGACAGTCCCCGGTTGTGTTCCAGTGACGTTGTTTTGACGTTTCACTTTCTGAGCTCGTTGTTTAGTCCTGTGGACTGAGTCCCTTCTTGCTGGATGATCGGCGGTCCCTCGACGCCGCTAACCCCCTTGCGGACCACTATCGGGTCCGCCTTCGCTGTTCGCCATCATCGCTTACTTCCCGCCCTTCCAATCCGGTACCAGAACGCTCCCGGCTACGCTACTCGTAGCCGAGACGCCACGCGACGACGTCCCGTAGCGGCATCTCGGCTGCGCTACCCGCAGCCGCCACAATCCTGTGGCGACCCTAAGACGACCTCCACTGCAATACCCGCAGTCGGGGACACAAGCATCGTCACCGCTTTTAGACCCGACGCCAGATTAATTGTGTGTTCCTCACACCAGGTTGGTCCCTCTAAACTCGTAGCGAAACCCACACCGTAGCAAACTGAACCTTAACTAAAACTGGACAACTACAATTAAATTTACTTTTTCCGCAACAGTAAAACGCTGCTCACTGTAGAAATCGACCATCGAACAATTTTTCTGTGCATATAGGGTAGTGGTCGATTTAGGCTGAACAAGAACACCAAATTGTGACTTTGACAATTAGGGTAGCCCCGATAACCTAGAAATGAACCTAACTAGGATTATTGAAAAAACGCGACCTGACACCGTCGCCATGACCTGTTTCAGACGTACTTCCGCAGACGAGACGCCTGGACGAGACGCTTCAAGAAGACGACACACTCGCCATCGCAGGCAAGTGTACCCACTTGCGTTTCTGACCGTGCTTTGGTCTTAGATTGCTAGAACTGTTAGACTGTGAATGTATAGAACCGGACGTGAAATGATAACGTCCGGGACACCCCTGACGACTTAGACTTGACGACGAAGTCTAAGCTCGACAAACAACAACTTTTGACACCGTAGGGCTATCTTGTGGGTGTGTGCGTGTGGACACCCTAGAATAACAACTCCCTACACTTGTCATGTCGTGTCCTGTTACACAAAAAGCCTTCGGGCGTTTCGGATGCTTTCCTAGCGGAAGTGATCCCTGTTACCCAAAAAGCCTTCGGGTGTTTCGGATGCTTTCCTAGCGGAAGTGATCCCTGTTACCCAAAAAGCCTTCGGGCGTTTCGGATGCTTTCCTAGCGGAAGTGATCCCTGTTACCCATAAAGCCTTCGGGCGTTTCGGATGCTTTACTAGCGGAAGTGATCCCTGTTACCCAAAAAGCCTTCGGGCGTTTCGGATGCTTTCCTAGCGGAAGTGATCCCTGTTACACAAAAAGCCTTCGGGCGTTTCGGATGTTTCCCTAGCGAAAATGATCCCTGTAAATCTTGTCCTGAGTTCCTGGGTTTGGGGTTGGGTTGAGCGTGCGCACGGCAAGAGGGTCTGATCCCCCTCGAACCGTAAGGCGTGAACCCTTTCGTGTCTCACTTATCCTGTCTTGTCTTGTCCCGTCACGTCCCGTCTTGTCTTGACACCTGTAGGTTAGTCCCGTAGTTGGTAGCACACGCTACGACTACTACCTGGCCCGTTTTACTTTCCTGATGCGTTACTTCCTGTCGTGTTACCCTGTTATAACCACAACATGCTAACCAACCAGTAAACGGTTGTGTAAAAGAACCTCAGCATGCTAATCAACCAGTAAACTGTCGTTTAAAGTTCGGTGCACTTGTAGTAAAGTCTAACCCTTCTTGTAGACTTTACCTGACGTACAGTTCCTTTCTCTTGGGTGTTGTACGTCAGGTGTTCAGCCAGAGTTCGTGGACGAGGCAGACTCACTGGAGTACGAGGAGACGAGGACGTCGACCCAGAGCAGCGTGCCTGACGAGGACCAGACATTGAGGTCTTTTTTTAGTCGCCACTTTCAGAGGTTACCGCTTTTAGGTTTGCTTTTAAAAACTTTTGTTGCCATGCTTAGGCTCCTTTTTAGACTTTGTACTCGTTGGATATTATATATCTATTTTAATGAATGCAATTCCCTTCCTGTACTTCATATTGTTTCGAACTTATTTAATGCAAGAACCTGAAATTTTTGGAAATGGTACCCCTACAGACGCTTATTGGGTCCGAGCTTCTCAGCTCTGGCCTAAGCGGGCCTTAGTCACGCTTCGCCTCCGTCCATTTTGGGAAGCGGGGCGTGACAGGTTTTAGTGGTGGCCCATGCAGGTCATGCAAAAGTTTGGAACAATAAAAGTACCGCATTCATTTAATATCCACGTACAAGTCTGAATTAGTTTCCCAGTCTTAGTTAGTGGGAAGACTTAGGTAGATGTCCCAATCTGATAGTCAGACGTCTTGGTTAGGAATTAGTCATCCTCGTCCTAGAATACCTTAGTAGTCCACTTGACTCTGACCGTGTTAAAATTCCTAGAGCCCTTCTTTAGTTTAGTGGCTCGCCTAGCTCCATCGACTTCGGGCCCAGCAGAACGTAGCATTGATTCTCTTAGGAACCTTTTCCTTAGATCCTGATATAGTCTAGCACATTAGGAAGACTTAGAGCTGAGTTATCCTAATCTTAGACGATCCGATAATTAGGACCCCTGACTTCTAGCGTCTCTCTGATCATTACACCTCTGTGTTATCGATCGTAGGGTCCCATCGTAGCCCTTGCATCTTATCCTATGGGTAACCAACGTGAGATCATTTTCCTTTCTTCCGATTCCTGTGATCGTTTTCGGACGATTATCGTTGATCCTTCGAATCCCTTCCTTGGCCTATTCTGCTTCCCCTAAAGGTATTTTCGAAATTCCTTATTCAGTATCTTCGCTCAGCTCAATTTCTTTGAAAACCCCTATACTATATAATTAAAATTTCTTGTTTTTGGTTGAATTAAAATTCTTTTATTGACTTTGAAACCTTTTTGGTCATAAAATTATTTTACTATCTCGTACCTATTTTCAAATCGGTATCTTTCGTAACCTTGTTATCAATTCTATAATCCAATATATATATATATTACTTTTCTAAACGACAAAATTATTTCTAACCACTTACCGTAAGTATTTTTAAAATATTTTCTAAACCGAAGAGAGCTTTAAATGTCTTCTTGTATATGTATAAACATCTCTATGTTCATCGTGCTCGTACTTCAAGAATCTTTGTTTAACTTATCTTCATGTGCAAGCAACTGCTACCTCACCCTACCTTATCTCCTTCTCCACATTGTAATAATTTTACCATCTGCTCGCTTTTCTCTACATATTTTTATAAGTATAAAGCATACGATATCATATTTTACACGTAAATCTCCTTCATCTACCTAGTTATTCTGAGAAATACTTTGTCTCATCCAACCAATTATCTCCTTACACCCGTCTTATTTGAACTCGTTCTTTCCGATCTTATTTCGTTCCGCTTTTGATTTAGTTTTCTTTCCTTCTTTTATCTAGACATTAGTTCTTGAAGTTGTCCATGCTGTCTTCAGTTTAGGAATAGGCCCTTTGGTAGGTGATGTCGTCATGGTGCATGAGTTTAGGTAGAGTGTGTAGACCTGTATGCGTGTGTCATCGTTAGGATCCTGATGATTGCCCTTGTGTCTTGAATGTGTGCTCATATTAACCTTGGTATGCTTGAAGTTGTCAGAATGACGGTATTCATACATGTATGAATAGGATCAAATAGGCAATTTCCTTAGACATAGTTTTTCGCAACTATAGAATAGCTTAACTTTGACTGGATGTGATTGTACCAAAACTTTGTTTTTCTTTTAAACCAAACCTTTAAAGTTTTTAAATTAGCTCACAAGATCACAAGTCAATTATTCTCCCTCATCCATTACCACAACTCCACACGTTTTCCCAAATGTCTAAAATGTGTCTTTGGTCTTAAGTTTCCTTTTGTTCGCTTCTTTTCTTTCTCCCTTGGAAATTTTTTGTTTATGGTTGATATATTATTGGGACTAGCTATTATCGTTATAGGATTTTGTTTGCGGGTAGGCTCAGGGTGAGATGAGTTTGATTATAGCAATGAGTAATTGACTTCGGAACACAAGGATATTAGTTTTTTTTAAAAAAAATTTCATTGGATGAAAAGAACGAAGTGTCCAAGACTTATTTATAAAACCGATGTGAGACGGACTCAATGGGAAATTCTGGTTGAATGATATTATATGCGAGGGGATGATAACTTATCAGACTTAAGGCTTAGACGGGTGGTAGATAGGAGTAACTGCGGAGTATAGTGTGAGTTAGGATGATCATGAGAATGAGTAGACGTTGTAAGCATCAAGACTTGGTTGTCGAATTGACGTGAGAAGGCTTTGGAAATAACACGACGTGTTGAGATAAATGGATGGTTAGGTAGTTAGACTTAAATTGGTTGGGATTAGTTATAGTGAGTGGGATGAGATGTGATCTTGATAGTCCAAATTTATTGGCGGATAAATTATGGGAAGATACGACAAGAATGAATTGAAGACACGGCGATTGTTGATTTGCGAAAAGAATGATGAGATAGACAAATGTTCGTCTTGGATTGGAAATCGATTAGAACATAAGTTTAGAGATTGATTAATATGGGGAAGAGGTTGAGAAATTTAAAGATGTTATGGGGTGATGATGTTTAGTAGAGTGGTATGGTAAGAGAAGGTGATTATTATTCTTTTATGAGGACTTGGAGTTGGAAATTTAACAGCAGTGATGGATCTATGGTTAAGTCTTAGGATGTGAGATTAGTCGTGGCATTATTCAGTGAAAAGAAAGGTTATGAAGGGTTAATCGAAGAACATTGGTTGAAGTTATAAGATTAGCGATCTATAGGCGTAGTCATGAGAGTTTTGGGGTATAAGGTTATATAGACGTTATTATTGATAGTATGAGTGATTCCGAGGACGGAATCATTTCTAAGGTGGGTAGAATGTAACGGCCGCTTTTCGACCGTTCGTATTTTCTGCGTGCACGTGCTTTATCGTGCACGTATTTTACTTGATTATTTCTGGATTCCGAAATTAGTGAAGCGATGTGCCGTGTGATCGTTTTGGGGCGTTGGATTTTATTGTAATTTTTGGGAACGTCGTTTCACGGCTCGTTTTCTCGCTTAACGACTTTGAACGATAAGGGCGTTTTAGTCATTTGACTCAAAAAAACGCCGTTCCAATTTTACGAAAATTTTTGGTAGGTGTTACGCATGATCGGGCTCCGTAGATCTGTGCGTCTCGTCTCCACGATCGCCCCGGTATCTTCGGATTATTTTTCTGACACCCGGATTGAAAGATATCGCTCGGAGAAATCTCGACCATTGATTTGCCCAGTCAGATTCAAATTTCGAAATTTGATAGCCAAATCTGGCTAAATCCTTCATTTAAAACGTTTTAAAATCTTCCCTAATATGTTCCGCTAATTGTCCCCTAGACTTACCCGTAACTGCACTCCCTCCATCTCTTTACCCCAACACAATTAACCCTAGGTTTAAATGCCCTTAGCAATTTTCAACTATTAAATAATAACCCAAATCTTAACTCTAACCCAAAATACTTTTCCACAGCTTATAGCCGCCGGCCTCTCCTAAATAACCCCAATTTTTCCCCGATCCCTCTCTCTCGCTTCTCCCTCTCCCACGGTGAGGTCACCGTCGCGATCGCCTCTCCACGGCCATCTCCCCTCGGCCTCGCGCCCTCCGGCAGTCCGCGACGCCGCGCCTCCACTGCAAACCTCGCCGCGATCCACCGCCGTGACCACCACCTTCCCCGCAACGACGCCCCCGTCGGAGACCAAGCGAGAGGCCGCCTCCTCCTCTCGAAATCGCCTCGCCGCCTTCCATGGCGAAGATCCCGCCATCTCAGCCCGCCGCGATCCGATCCGCCGCCACCGCATCTCCGTGTCGCCGCGCTCCCCCTCGCTCTCAACCGCGACGCCGCGCCCCCTCGACGTCGCACGAACCCGCAGCCATCTCCGCGGTCCCCTTCCTCCGCCGCGATCCACTCGCCCCCGCCGCGATTCGCACCGCCGCATGCTCCTCTCCCCTCTCCGCCGCCCTCGCGGTCTTCCCCGTCGGCTGTCTCCCCACGCAGGCCCGATCGCCGGTGTCCCAACCCCGTTTGCTGCTGCTCGATTCCCCTCCCTCTCACTGTACACCGCGCCTCCGTTCAGCGTAGCCCCACGCGGCCGTGCACAGCTCCGCCCGCCATCCGCTCCTCCGCCACTGCAGATCCTCGCGCCGCCGCGGGCTCCTCCCCTTACGGCTGCCGGACCCTGCTCCCCTCTCTTACGGCCTCAGTCCGCCGCCCCGCGATCTCAGCAGCCGCGTCGCCGCAAGTCGCCTGATCTCACCACACGGCGCTTCCCCAGCGCCGTGCCACTGATTTTTCGATCGCTACGCCTGACACGCCGCTCTGCACTCACCAGTGATTCGCCAGTAGCTCTCGTAGATCCGACCGAGCCCCAGGCTAGAGACAGCCCATCGATAGCTCATAAGACGGTAAACCCCTTCGACAGTCCCCGGTTGTGTTCCAGTGACGTCGTTTTGACGTTTCACTTTCTGAGCTTGCTGTTTAGTCCCGTGGACTGAGTCCCTTCTTGCTGGATGATCGACGGTCCCTCGACACCGCTAACCCCCTTGCAGACCACTATCGGGCCCGCCTTCACTGTTCGCCATCATCGCTTGCTTCCCGCCATTCCAATCCGGTACCAGAACGCTCCCGGCTACGCTACTCATAGCCGAGACGCCACACGACGACGTCCTGTAGCGGCATCTCGGCTGCGCTACCCGCAGCCGTCATAATCCTGTGGCGACCCCGAGACGACCTCCACTGCAATACCCGCAGTCGGGGACACGAGCATCGTCATCGCTTTTAGACCCGACGCCAGATTAATTGTGTGTTCCTCACATCAGGTTGGTCCCTCTAAACTCGTAGCGAAACCCACACCGTAGCAAACTGAACCTTAACTAAAACTGGACAACTACAATTAAATTTACTTTTTCCGCAACAGTAAAACGCTGCTCACTGTAGAAATCGACCATCGAACAATTTTTCTGTGCATATAGGGTAGTGGTCGATTTAGGCTGAACAAGAACACCAAATTATGACTTTGACAATTAGGGTAGCCCCGATAACCTAGAAATGAACCTAACTAGGATTATTGAAAAAACGCGACCTGACACCGTCGCCATGACCTGTTTCAGACGGACTTCCGCAGACAAGACGCCTGGACGAGACGCTTCGAGAAGACGACACACTCGCCATCGCAGGCAAGTGTACCCACTTGCGTTTCTGACCGTGCTTTGGTCTTAGATTGCTAGAACTGTTAGGCTGTGAATGTATAGAACCGGACGTGAAATGATAACGTCCGGGACGCCCCTGACGACTTAGACTTGATAACGTAGGGCTATCTTGTGGGTGTGTGCGTGTGGACACCCTAGAATAACAACTCCCTACACTTGTCATGTCGTGTCCTGTTACACAAAAAGCCTTCGGGTGTTTCGGATGCTTTCCTAGTGGAAGTGATCCCTGTTACCCAAAAAGCCTTCGGGGGTTTCGGATGCTTTCCTAGCGGAAGTGATCCCTGTTACCCAAAAAGCCTTCGGGCGTTTCGGATGCTTTCCTAGCGGAAGTGATCCCCGTTACCCAAAAAGCCTTCGGGCGTTTCGGATGCTTTCCTAGCGGAAGTGATCCCTGTTACCCAAAAAGCCTTCGGGCGTTTCCGATGCTTTCCTAGCGGAAGTGATCCCTGTTACACAAAAAGCCTTCGGGCGTTTCGGATGTTTCCCTAGCGAAAATGATCCCTGTAAATCTTGTCCTGAGTTCCTGGGTTTGGGGTTGGGTTGAGCGTGCGCACGACAAGAGGGTCTGATCCCCCTCGAACCGTAAGGCGTGAACCCTTTCGTGTCTCACATATCCTGTCTTGTCTTGTCCCGTCACGTCCCGTCTTGTCTTGACACCTGTAGGTTAGTCCCGTAGTTGGTAGCACACGCTACGACTACTACATGTCCCGTTTTACTTTCCTGCTGCGTTACTTCCTGTCGTGTTACCCTGTTATAACCACAGCATGCTAACTAACCAGTAAACTGTTGTGTAAAAGAACCTCAGCATGCTAATCAACCAGTAAACCGTCGTTTAAAGTTCGGTGCACTTGCAGTAAAGTCTAACCCTTCTTGTAGACTTTACCTGACGTACAGTTCCTTTCTCTTTGGTGCTGTACGTCAGGTGTTCAGCCAGAGTTCGTGGACGAGGCAGACTCACTGGAGTACGAGGAGACGAGGACGTCGACCCAGAGCAGCGTGCCTGACGAGGACCAGACATTGAGGTCTTTTTTTAGTCGCCACTTTCAGAGGTTACCGCTTTTAGGTTTGCTTTTAAAAACTTTTGTTGTCATGCTTAGGCTCCTTTTTAGACTTTGTACTCGTTGGATATTATATCTCTATTTTAATGAATGCAATTCCCTTCCTGTACTTCCTATTGTTTCGAACTTATTTAATGCAAGAACCTGAAATTTTTGGAAATGGTACCCCTACAGACGCTTATTGGGTCCGAGCTTCTCAGCTCTGGCCTAAGCGGGCCTTAGTCATGCTTTGCCTCCGTCCATTTTGGGAAGCGGGGCGTGACAGTCCTACTCGGAACGGTATGAAGTGTGCAGACTTGGTCAATCGATCAACGATGACCCAGATTGCGTCATTCTGCTTGGTGCTCCGAGGTATCACAGTCAAGAAGTCCATCGTAATGTGCTGCCATTTCCACTCCTGAATCGGCAGAGGCTGTAGTAGTCCGGCAGTACGATGATGCTCAGCCTTCACTTGCTGACACACCAGACACTTGGCAACGCTCTGTGCCACGCTTCGCTTCATACCATGCCACCAGAAGTTGTGACAAAGATCCTTGTACATCTTCATACCTCCAGGATGAATGGAATAAGGCGAACTGTGAGCCTCATTCATCAACTCCTCTCTGATATCTCCTGCAGGTACGCAGATCCTACTGCCATATCTCAAAGATCCATCCTTGTGAATCAGAAAATCTGTCCGAAGTCCTGCTTCGACTTGCTCTCTGATCCCCATCAACTTAGCATCTCCAGCCTGAGCAGTCTTGATCCGATCAACAATCGTCGCCTGAATCTGCATGTTCATCAACGACGAAGTGACTCCCGGAAGGACAGCTTCAACATCCATCTCTCACAAATTCTGCTGTAATCTCCACTGAGCCGTGAGAATCATCACCTCTGGCGTCGACTCAGAGCGTCCGGTACGACATTCACCTTCCCTGGGTGATACTGAAGATCGATGTCGTAGTCTGCCATCAATTCCAACCATCTGCGATGTCTCATATTCAGCTCCTTCTGAGTGAATATATATTTCAAACTTTTGTGATCAGTGAAGATTTTCACTTTCTCACTCAGTAAGAAATGTCGCCAGATCTTCAATGCAAATACGACAGCGGCTAGCTCCAAATCGTGGGTCGGATAGTTCTTCTCATGGACCTTCAACTGTCACGAAGCATAAGCGATCACATGGTTGTGTTGATGTAGAACACATCCAATTCCCGTGCCTGATGCGTCACAGAAAATCTCAAAGCCTCTGCTTCTATCCGGAATAGCTAAGAACGGTGCAGTGGTCAGTCTCTCCTTCAAAGTGGAAAAAGCCTGCTCACAGGAATCCGACCAACTGAACCTAACATCCTTCCGTGTCAATCTCTTCATCGGCTCAGCTATCCTCGAGAAATCCTTGATAAATCTGCGGTAGTATCCAGCAAATCCGAGAAAACTCCTGATGTCCGAAGCTGATCGGGGTGTAGGCCATTCACTGACTGTTCTGACCTTCTCCGGATCCACAGAGATGCCAGCTCCTGATACTACATGTCCAAGAAATGCAACTCTGTCCAGCCAGAATTTGTATTTACTGTACTTGGTATATAGTTTATGATGTCGGAGCGTCTCTAACACCAATCTCAAGTGCTCGGCATGCTCCTCCTCGCTCTTCAAGTACACCAGGATGTCATCTATGAAGATTGCCACGAACTTATCAAGGTAGTCGTAAAAGATGAGGTTCATGAGATTCATGAACACAGCAGGAGCGTTGGTCACACCGAACGGCATGACAACAAACTCATAGTGCCCGTACTTAGTCCGAAAAGCTGTCTTGGGCACATCATTCTTCTTGACTCTGACTTGATGATATCCGCTCCGGAGGTCCAACTTCGAAAATACCTTCGATCCACCAAGCTGATCGAAGATGTCATCAATACGGGGCAACAGATATTTGTTCTTCACGGTGATGTGGTTCAGCTCCCAATATTCGATGCACATCCTCCTCGACCCATCCTTCTTCTTCACCAACAAGACGGGTGCACCCTAGGGAGACACGCTGGGATGAATTAAACCCTTCTGCAGCAGCTCATCCAATTGTTTCCTCAGCTCTTCTAGCTCTGTAGGAGCCATCCGGTACGGCGCCTTCGAAATCGGCTGAGCTCCTGGCATGAGATCAATGTCAAACTCCAACGCTCGATCCGGCGGCAACCCAGAAATGTCCTTCGGGAAAACATCTTCGAAATCTCGCACTACCGCTGGCTTCTCTGGTTCTGCTATCATGCGCACTACCGCTGGCTTCTCTGGTTCTGCTATCATGGATGCAACAGTCAATCTGTACAGCTGGGCCCTGAACTTGACAAGTCCAAGCAAACGTCCTCCGCTAACGAACTCGAACACTGGGTGGCCAGGAATTTCGATAACCACTTTCTTCCGATGACAGTTGATCGTGGCATGAAAAGTTCCTAACCAGTCAATGCCGAGAATTGCATCGAAATTGGGTAGATCGTGGACAATGAAATTAGCATATAATTCGTGTCCACTAATCACCAACGGGCACGGTCTACATCCCAGTGCAACCTTCACTACACCATTTCCAGTTGTAATATTCCAACACTTGGAAAGTGTGTAGGTGGGTATCGAGTGTTTGACTACGAACTTTCGAGATAGTATGCACATGGAAGCTCCAGAATCGAACAGGGTCAAGGCCGGGTGAGAGGAAACTAAGATAACACCTAAGGGTAACATGCAACTATATCAAACAAGGAAACTAACTAATCAAGAATAAATGCACAAAAGAAAGGACTAGTCTAGGGGTTACCTGCAATCACGTCATCAGCAACTTCAGCCTCGACGGTTGTCATGGTGAAAGCTCGATGCTTCGGTGGGTTGGCCTGCTAAAAGGACCGAGCCTGCGGAACCAGAGGTGGTCCACACTGTCCGAGTGCATGCCCTATCCACTGAGCGGGTCCAGGTGCTCCAGCAGGTGCAGGTCGGGTGTTGCGGGGGCAGTCTCTAGCAGTGTGAGCAGACGATCCATATATCAAACATTGATTCAGCATCCTCCGACAGTCTTTCTTCACATGACCAAGCTTGCCGCAGAAATGGCAAGTCTGCTCAGCTCGGTTGGGGACATGCACCACAGGCCTCTTGAACTGGGTGGTCTGAATAGGACGAACACCAGGCCTAGGTGCACTCATCAGCAGCTCCATCGGGCGCTTGCCCGCCTGCCGTTCCTTCTTCTGATTAGCGATCCGCTCGTGTCGCTTTGCCGCTACTAGAACTTCCTCATGAGTGGTAAAGACGGACGAAGACATCGAGGCCTGTATATCCAGATCCAAACCCTGTCGAAAGCGGTGAGCACAATCCTCAGGATCTGTCACCATAGTAGGCGCATATCGACTCAGCATAGCGAACTCGGCCTCGTACTCATCAACAGTCATAGTACCCTGCTCCAGGTTGATGAAAAGACTCTCCATCTCTTGCTTTGCTGACTTGGGAAAGTACTGGGCGTCAAACCTCTGACCGAAAGTAGCCCATGTAATCGGCTTGGGCAGCCTGGCCTCCTCAGCATCCCACCAGCAGTGGGAATTATCGGTCAACTGCTTCCTGGCCAGCTCTACCCAATCATTCGAATTGATTCGGGCAAGGCCCAAATCATCCTCAGTGCTACGATGCCACTCTTCGGCCGCTAGCGGGCCCTCTCGTTCAAAGAAGCTCTTCGGATGCATCTCTCAAAACTGCTTGGCCCCCGGTGGTGGTGCAACTGGTGCGGTTGGCGCAGCCTGGCGTCCCTACTGGACCAGATGATGCTGAACCTCAAGCATCTCTCGCATAATTCCAAGCATCTCGCGGATGTCATCATTTACGCCTCCAGTAGCTCCGGGTCAAGGACGGGTGATATGTCTTCCTGCCATTCTGAAACAAGAAAACTTCGAGTTATTCTCGTGTACACAATTATTCTAGATGTTTGGCTATGATATCGTCCTTACTGTTCTGAATTGTCGTAAATGCAGGACCTGCATGGGCCACCACTAAAACCTGTAACGTCCCGCTTCCCAAAAGACACCGGAAGTGAGAACGTTACACGGTCTGCTCGAACTAGAGCGGAGACGCTCGAGTCCAATAAGCTGGTGAAAACAATAAAGCTGGTTCGTGCATTGCATTTCAGAATAATAAGAACATTCGAAAGGTAAAGCCACATCCAGAAAAGTGTCCAACAAGAAAATAAAACGAAAAGCCACAGCTGGGCCAAAGTACAACGAACAGAACGTACACAAGCAAAGTACTGAAAGTAAACTAATGAAATAGCAACGGGTAGGTCCAGTCCTCCGTAGGGAAGGACTCGGTGTCAACGGTGAACTCCTGGCTTGCTAGGTTAGACGTCTCCAAAGGTTCCTCCTGAGACTGGAGCTCAAGATCTGACATGCATTCAAAAAGACATGAATGTTTGTCAGCAAGGTCTGCAAGTAAAGATCAGAAACCAAGGCAAAGTGTGCATATAATATGAATTAAGAAGCGACAATTATTAGCATACAATATGTCCACAACAACATTTTAAGAGATAACAATTTAAAAGCGAAGTAAGATTAAAAATTCCTAACATGGCAGTTCTAAGCAGGTACGTGGAAGTAAAGTAATGACATTCATTTTATTGGCATGGCAAGTTGTAATTTCATGTCCGAGTTTTCTATTCACTCCTAAGGTTCCCGCCTTTAAGACATGATGAGTAAGTCATTCTCCTCACGGGGGTATAATCGTGATTGATACTAACCCACCGTATAGGTGGTGTTCTTGAAGACATGACCCCTACATACGCTCAGTGGCCGTTCAACCCTAACTCTACCCAAAAGTTTGCCGGAACACGAGCCGGCCTAGTCGACTCACATGACATCACGAATTCACGATTCCGCCTTCGAGGAGCACGATTTTCACGATGTCACAACTCGTTAACTATTCCAAGAACATGTAACATTTACGTTATCAGTATTAATTTATTTAATACAACATTTTTCATAAGCAAGAGTGGCTTGAACATTATTTACAACAATTTCGAGATAACGTTAAGCATGGGTTTTCATTGAATATGCTATAGAAACTAATATTCTTCGCTAATGATTAAAATTAAAGTATATTGAATTATATGTCGTTGAGTCACAAATTTAGTCCAGCATGTCATGGCATCGTTTTCATGCGTCATTTCACGTGTGGTTTTCAAGATATACAGCAATAAGTAAAAGTGACGTATTATGCATCAAACTTCAAAAATTCATAACTAATTGCACACTTGCCTGTTTTTGGCATTCTTGGTGTCGTCGGAAATGTCTCGACGAGTACTACATTACGGTGAGTTCGGTTTGCTATTTTAACAAAATATATAATCATATTAAACTGTTTTCGATCATAATAGCATTATAAACAGCTCCTACGACGTCTAATCATTCAATTTTATTAGGTCTTCTAAATTACGGTGTGGGTTATAAGTTATAGGTATAGTTACTGACCGTTACACAGCGAGTGGGGGTAGCTACAGCAATGCGACTCCAAAACAGCGACGTTGAGCATCGAAAATCTGCTGTCGACATGCGATGGGGCGGCAGCGGCTGTTCTTGATGCTGCAGGCGGTAGCGAGGGTAACTGCGAGTCCCCGGGGCTGTCGTCGTCAGATCTGAGGCTAGCTTCGAGGATGAGAGCAATGACAGCGGCGTTCGCATGCGTGTTGGCGAGAGAGGGACTGGACATGGCGGTCGGTTGCATGCGCGATGGAGAGGGGCTGCAGGTGAGTGGGTTTACGGGAAGAGGGGAGTAGAACTGGCGCGGGGGTGGATGAGGTGGCACCGGCATCGGACGTTAAGGGATCCGGCGTCGGGTTGGAGGATCCCATCATGCGATGATAGAGGATCGAAAGAGAGGAGACTTACGTTAGCGTATGCTTCTCTATAGTCTCTGAACTTTGTCCTTGGATTCGCCACAACAGTCGGTACTTTGTCACAGAGGATCAAAGCAGCGTTTCACCGTCTAAATCTCTTATTTGGAAGAAACTTAATGGAATGGAGAAGAGGAAAATAAGTTGCCTTATGCAAACTTATGGCATGAAGGATTAGCCTTAAAAGCCATACCCTTGGGTCCTATTTATATGCCAAGGGGGTAGTTATTGTAGGAAATAACTACATATACGCTTATTAGCCTATATTAGCACCATTCCTTATCCTATTCCTTATGCACTTATCAAGTGCCTTTATGCACTTATCAAGTGACTTTTTCCACTTATCGAGTGGTCCTTTTCACACATGAAAAGATTCCCTTCGCACATGCTTTCATGCACGCGACATCTGAGGTCCATAGACCCTCATACATCTCCTCATGGGTGTATACATGTCGTCCATATCATACTAAGAAATTAATCTTCCTTTAGTTCTTCTTGAGGGGATTGTAAGGAAACATCTTTTCCTTTAGTTCGTCTGTTTATCATACTAAGAAATAGACCGTGTGACTGTCATGCGCATAGAGTCCGCTGTTGTGCACTTTTTAGAGATACACAACACTCCTTGGGGTGCAAAGTTGAGTAGATCAACGCATGCTTTACCCTAGATTATTTCTTCACATTTCTTATACTTTATATTCAACAATTGAATCCCATCTGGATTACAATTGGCTGGCCAGCTTTGAATCTCTAAAGTCCAAATGTGAATATGAAATTAATCTTCCTCTTCTTGCGATCCTTTCGATCTTGACTTGACTCGCTTTTCTAACATGCCCCACCGGACCGAATTAACCATAGTCCATAAGCAACATGCTAAGACAGCGATCACCTAGTCAAATCTAAAGAAACCAATTAGAGGCCATAAGCTTAAGAAGTTAAGACCCATGTGGTCTTTGGGTCTCACATAATAGTAAACACAATTACTATTCTAACCCAATGGTCAAATGCATACGTAGTATGAATACGTATTACAACATCACTCCTTTCCCAGGGAGCGTATGTCTTAATGATGTTGTAAGGATGATGATAAGACACCACAATGTCTGACTTTGAGTCCCTTTTATTACTCATTAATTTTCTGGACCCACATCCTGCATTAGACAGATAAGATTTTAAAAATCCTCTTAGATCTTTTATAAGCATCCATATGATGCAGATCTTTCATACGACCATTTTTTTTAAGTCATGACTCTAAATCATCTGTCTGACGATTTTGACTTTAAACAGGTCTCATCTTTATCTTATCCGTCTGATAGAAAAAAGGCGGTTGCTCATGTGAGAGAGCCAACCTCAATCTGTCCGACATACTAGAAAATATAGCTAAGTTTAAAAGAAATGTACACAAACATTTTCAAGAAACTCATATGCATTGTTGAAAAGAACTTATTCTTTTATTAAATTTGATCTTTCATAGACATGGGAATATACATTGATACAACTCAGCTCTTACGCAATCCTTGAGATGATAAGTGTTTGTAAAACACATCTCTGGGGATCGCCTTCGTAAGCAGATCCACTATCATCTCATGCGTAGATATGTACCTAATGTCTACCTTCTTATTCTTATCATAGTCTTTTGCAAATTTATAGCGGATATCAATGTGTTTGGTCTTACAATGGAATTTTGGATCTTTGACATAGGCTATAAATGCTTGGCTGTCACTGTATATTGGTACAGCATCTGAGTCACTTGCATCAATTAGCTTGTCTAAGAACCTCCTAAGCCAAACAGCTTCTTGGACCGCCATGCTAAATGCTACAAATTCGGCTTCCATGGTTGAAAGTGCGATGCAGGATTGCTTCTTGCTACTCCAGGATATTGCACCAGATCCGAGTAGAAAAACATATCCTGAGGTCGATCGTCGCTCATCGAGATCACCCGCCCAATCAGCATCAGTGTAGCCTTCGAGTCTCAAGGCATCTCCTTGATAGCATAAAGCATAGTCCGCAGTCCCTTTAAGATATCGCATTATCCTCTTAACCGCTTTCCAGTGTGCTTGCCCTGGATTGGATTGGTAACGACTTACCATTCCAATGGCAAAACAGATGTCCGGTCTTGTACACATCATAACGTACATAAGACTACCAACTGCACTGGAATATGGAACTTTTTCCATAATTTCCTTTTCCTTTTGGTTCCTTGGACACATTTTCAGACATAAATTATCGCATTTGCTTATAGGATTATCAATGGACTTACAGTCCTGCATATTAAAACGTTCTAGAACCTTTTTTATATAAGTCTCTTGTGAAAGAGAAAGAAGTTTCTTCGAATGATTCCTTAAAATCTTAACTCCAAGGATATATGTGGCTTCTCCCATGTCTTTCATCTCAAATACTGATGAAAGCCAAGCCTTGATATCCATCACAAAGCCCTTGTCATTTCCGGCTATTAAAATGTCATCTACATATAGAGACATAATAACATACTTGCTTTTGATCCTCTTGATATATACACAATTATCTTCATCAAGTATGGTAAAACCATTTGATAAGACAACTTCTTGAAATCGTATATACCATTGCCTCGAGGATTGTTTAAGACCATATATGGACTTACGAAGTTTACAAACCTTATGTTCATTTCCTTCTTTTACAAACCCTGTTGGTTGTTCCATATAGATCTCCTCGTCTAATTCTTCATTGAGAAAGGCAGTCTTTACATCTATTTGATGTAATTCGAGGTCTAAGCAAGCTACCAAAGCCAGAATCAAGCGAATCGAGGTAAAACGAACAACAGGTGAGAAGGTCTCTTCGTAGTCTATCCCTTCCTGTTGCGTAAAACCTTTCGCCACAAGGCGAGCTTTATATCTGTCTATAGAACCATCAGCCTTATGCTCGATCTTAAGAACCCATTTGTTCCCAATAGCTCTACGTCCTCTGGGTAAGTCAACCAAGTCCCAGACTCGGTTAATTTTCATGGATTCTAATTCCTCCTTCATCGCTTCCATCCATTTGTCTTTTGCAGGGCATGATACGGACTGTTTGAAAGTAGCAGGCTCGTCATCTTCTTGTAGTAAAGTCACAAAGGTTTGTGGGAATTCATCCTCAAATCTTAGAGGAGCTAACCTTGTACGATTACTACATCGCATTTGAGATTCTTCAAGTCCTTGTTGACTCGAAGTTGGATCAATTCTAATATTACTCCCACTTGGAATGTGATTAGAATTGCTCCCACATGGATCATTATTCCTATTTGGAAGAGGATTCGCATCATTTGTATCATCCATTGGTGAAGGTTGAAACGTATTTTCGTCTTCACCAAGAATTCTCCCACTCGAATGAGGTAATCCTTCTTGATCATAAATCTCAAATAGAGATAAGTCCCGACTTATCTCGCCCTGTCTTGGAAACTCATTTTCCAAGAAAGTAATATCCCTCGATTCAAATTCAATCAGTCCTCCATTGTCTTCCTGACCAATGAAAACATAACCTTTGGAGTTTTCTGCATATCGTATAAAGATACATTTCCTCCCCCTTGGGCCAAGTTTGCCATACTTATGGGAGGAAATATGTGCATAGGATGCACACCCCCAAGGTTTTAAAATGCTTAAGTCAGGAGACCTTCGGTTCCACAACTCATTAGGAGTGGAGCTAACTGATTTCGAGGGTACGCGGTTCAAGATGAAAGTAGCCGTCAATAATGCATCACCCCAAAAGGTGTTTGGCAAGTTAGCTTGCGCCATCATTGAACGGACCATTTCCATTAAAGTCATATTCCTCCTTTCAGCAACACCATTTTGTTGCAGAGTAAAGGCATAGTTATTTGATGAACTATGCCCTTTTCATCACAAAGTTCCTTAAAACTTGCTGATTGATATTCACCGCCTTTATCGGTTCGCAAGACCTTAATCTTGCGATCTAATTGATTTTCCACTAAACTCATATAGTTTTTAAAGCAGGTTAATGCTTCACTTTTGTGGGATATCAAATAGGTATGTCTGAATCGGGTGAAGTCATCAATAAAAGTGATGAAGTAGGACTTTCCGCGTCTTGTCTTGACATTCATCGGACCACATATGTCCGAATGGATGAGCTGTAATGGAACCTCGGCCCTTGTGCCGGTTCTAAATGGCTTGCGACAAGATTTCCCTACAAGGCAATGTTCGCAAGTCGACATTTCGACCTTTGAAACATTGGATAGAAGGCCACGTTTGGCAAGTCTATCCATACGTGTTGGTCTAATGTGACCAAGCCTTGCGTGCCAACAAATTACATCTGACTCATAAATCGAAGAATTTGTAACAAGGAAATTTTCATTAAAATTTGAGGAATCGTACATCGTATTCAATACAATGAATCCTTTAAAAACATACCCAGAACCAATTACAAAATTATTACAAGACAAATCCACATTACAATTATGAAAGAACCAACTATAACCAAGACCCATTAAGACGACCACAGATATTATATTCCTTCGAATATCCGGAATGAAGAGAACATCATGTAGTAAGATAGTGCGGCCGTTGTCCAAGACGAGCTTGCACGTCCCAACGCCTTTCACTTCAACACGTGTGTTGTTTCCTACATATATCCACTTCGTTCCTTGGGGTATCCGGTGATACTCCACGAAGGAGCGTCTGTCCCTTGCTATGTGGTCGGTGGCACCTGAATCAATTATCCAAAAGGGATTAGATTCAACAAGAAATATTGAACTAGAAACACATATGTAACTAGTATTATTACAAGTTACCTTGTCACCTCCATCCACACATGAACGGGCAAAGTGACCTAACTTGTTGCACTTGAAGCACTTGATCTTCTTCAAGTCTTTCTTCTTGTGCCATTTCTTGTTCCCACCCTTTTGTTTGGGTTTCTTGGTAGACACTGGTTTCTTTTTATAGTCATAAGCAAACTTCGAGTGATGTTTTCGTTTCTTTCCCCTGTGTGAGGAACTAGCAACCATGTGCACTTCTGTACTTGGCTTGGCGGCCGCAAGCCGCTCTTCCTCAAGGTGCTTAGAAACATCGTTGAAGTTCTTGATGCTCTCATTATGAGTGAGATGCATCTTCATGTTGTCCCATTCGATTGGTAGGAAACGTATGACCGCTTGGATTTTTTGCTCATCAGTGATCTTATGACCAGCATCCTTTAACTCTGAAATAAGATTCGCCATGTGTCGCAGATGCATTCCCATGGAATGATCTGGATGTTTTTTGTACGAATCTAATTTTATAGTTAAATAGCGAAGTTTGGTCACCGAGGTGTCACCAAATTTCTCCTCTAGCTTGGACCATATGTCCATAGCTAGGTCATATTCTCGGAAGATTCGCATTATGTCGTCGGCCATACTTGGCAGCAACGTAATGCGAGCAATTTTGTTCTTCTGAGACCAAGCATCGAAAGCTTCCTTGTCTCTTCTGTGTTGGGCCATAGTGCCTAACTCAGGTTCAATCATTATGTTCTTCAGAGTTTTGATCACATCTTGCTCCTTTAGAACATATTGTATCTTCATGGACCAAAATTTGTAATTATCGCCGTTGAGTTTTTCACCTTTGTTCAACTCAGCGACGATGTTCTTAGTAGCGGAAGACATTTTAGCTTTAAAATGCTGCAAAAGACATTAAAAAAATTTCAATCAAAAACATTGCATAAATCTTATATTTGATAAGTTACTTTCGGAAAATATTGAAGATGTTGCTCTAGAATTGGAAAGGTCATTACGATCCCAATCACCATCTAGAACAACTTTCAATATTTCCCCATCACTTATCAAACAATAGTACTTTTATAGTACTTGCAGCGTAAAAAACGATTTTTGAAAAACGTATTTTGCAAACGTATTTTGCAAACGTATTTTGCAGCGGGAGGTAGTGGCATGCCCCGGCCATTACCGGGGTTGAGCCGTAGTCGTGCCAAGGCCGGATTCCCCTTGCAGGGGGTTTTGTCGCATGCAACTGCCGCCGGCCCCATAGGGGCCGGCCATGCAGGCCCCCCCACCCTTTTGGGGTCGAAGCCGGGGCTCGTCGGCCCTGGCTTGGCCAGGGCCGGGCCTCCTCGGCTTGGCCCTGGCCTCGGCTTGGCCCTGGCCTCGGCCAGGGCCGGCCTGGCCAAGGCCCCTCGACCAGGGCCTCTGCCCAGGCCGAGGACAGGGCCCTGGCCCCTCGGCCAGGGCCTCTGCCCTGGCCGAGGCCAGGGCCGGCCAGGTCCCTGGCCGAGGCCAGGGTGCCTCGGCTTGGCCGAGGCCTTGGCCGGTAGGCTGGCCTCCTTGGAGTCCGCTCGGGCCGGCCGGCCTCCATGGAGTCCGGCCGCACACCCCCCCATGGGGGGTGGTCTTGGTTGTCATTGGCCGAAGCCAACCCCTTCCCCAATAGGGAGGGGGTGCATCATGCACCAAAGAGATACGTGTTCATCTTCTCCGATGAGAAGTTTTGAAACCACCATCTTCTCCGATGAGACACCCGTTCATCGAGAAAGTTGTTATGCTTTAATGGCCGTGTGCCAATAAAATAACACACCTTCAAGACTGCAAACTTCACGCTCTGCATGAAGAGAGTTCACATTCCCTATTGAATGGAGACTCAGCATCCATGCGGAGTGCGAGTTTGGCGAGATGAACGGTCAGTTCTTCCCGTCACGGAGAGTTCCTGCCATATCCGTAATGGAAAAAGGCCCTAACATAAAAAGAAAAACTTTTGCGTTCTCTCTGTCACGATGCGCTCCTACCATATCCATAATGGAAGGAAACTCATTCGTGAAAGAGACAACGCGTCATTCATCGGTGAGACCAGGGCGAACCCGTGTGGCTCTGATACCAATGTAGGATCCCATCATGCGATGATAGAGGATCGAAAGAGAGGAGACTTACGTTAGCGTATGCTTCGCTATAGTCTCTGAACTTTGCCCTTGGATTCGCCACAACAGTCGGTACTTTGTCACAGAGGATCAAAGTAGCGTTTCACCGTCTAAATCTCTATTTAGAAGAAGAACTTAATGGAAGGGAGAAGAGGAAAATAAGTTGCCTTATGCAAACTTATGGCATGAAGGATTAGCCTTAAAATCCATATCCTTGGGTCCTATTTATAGGTCAAGGGGGTAGTTATTGTAGGAAATAACTACATATACGCTTATTAGCCTATATTAGCACCATTCCTTATCCTCTTCCTTATGCACTTATCAAGTGCCTTATGCACTTATAAAGTGACTTTTTCCACTTATCGAGTGGTCCTTTTCACACATGAAAAGGTTCCCTTCGCACATGCTTTCATGCACGCGACATCTGAGGTCCATAGACCCTCATACATCCCCTCATGGGTGTATACATGTCATCCATATCCAACAGGGGTTAAGGGAAAGTGGATGGGCACTTGGAGCTTTGGGGGCTGTTAAGGTTTTCGAGTAGCTGAGAGGTGTGAGCGGAGGTCTGGGTTGCGGAGCAGGGCGAGGGGGAGAGGTGAGGCCCTGGTGATGTCGGCGTTTGCACAGAGGAGGGGGCTGCTAGGGTTTTTGTGTTGGCGAAGGGGAGGTGTTGCCTTGCTCGTGTGATGCATGGAGAGGGGGAGAAAGAGACGCATGATTCTGTGGTGAAGCGCTACAGGTGGAGGTGATCTTGGTTTCTCGCGGAGGAAGAAGGAGTCGATGGGTCAGCGGTTATCGAAGCTGGCATGATGTTTTTTTTCAAAGTTTGTTTGGGTTTCTGTTTTTTTTAAAAGAGACGAGCACGTAAACATGAGGTAGCCTGGGGACTTGCGGGTAGCTCTCAGGGTTTATTGTAGGGAGAATAGAGAGAGTAGGCCTAGGTTATATGTTAATAGAGTGGGTTAGAGAGAACGTGGGATGAGTGGGGGTTGTGCCCGATTAGATAGGGGGTGACGTATGGAGAACGAGTCAAGGGAAAAGAAGCTGAGGCAGTTGGGATTTATTTGTTAAAGGATTTGAAACTATTCGATTTTATTTTTTTTAATAACATTAACAGGTTGTGTTTCAAACCTAGTTTCAAAAAAATTGTTTGTTTTTGTGTAAATTTGTTTTATACTCAAACTTTGATACGTCCAGATTAGGGTGGGTTGAATAAGTTACATAAATAATATATATATATATATATATTAAGCTAATAAATAATAACAGGTTATAACACGTTTGTGTCCTGACGTCCAAAAATTACAACGAAGGCACCGGAGCGTTCGCGCCTCCGAAAGGATCGTGGATATGGGGTCTGGTCACGCGTCCGAGCTACGGACCAATAACAATAAAACAACACGCGAAAAGAAGATACGCAATCGATAATAAGATACGCATCACAAACAAGATACGTGCTAAAGTGCGTGCCACCAGACAGTGGTCGTTACATATCGCTCTACAAGAGGATAAATATGGGTGAGCTTGAACCCACCGAAATGACTCTGCAGCTGGCAGACAGATCAGTAAAGTACCCGGTGGGGGTGGTGGACGACTTGTCGGTCAATGTCAGCGGCGTGCTTGTGCCAGTCGATTTCATAGTTATGGACATGCCTGTGGATAATCACACTCCGATTATCCTCGGGAGACCCTTCATGGCAACTGCAGGCGTACTCATAGACGTCAAGAAAGGGAAACGTCCCTGAACGTGGGAGATCAGAAAGTTGAGTTTGACTTGGCATTGTCAATGAAGAATCCACCAGATTAACGTAGATGCAATCTGTCGGAGGTAGAGGAAGAGAGAATTGTTGAAACAGGAGCTTGAGATGTTCTTCCAAGGAACCCCCCCAAAGGCTTAGATGGACTTGAGGAACACAATGGGCTAGGAAGAAAAGAAGTCGTTGAAGAAGTATGTGTCTCCCGGTTGACTCCCCCCGGATTTAGGAAGGTTGCTCTGACAAAGAGCAAAGGAAAAGAGCCTTTGGAGCTCACAGCTGATGAAGTCCGAGTTCTGAGAAGAGTGGCGATTGACTCCAACATGAGGGAAAAGCACCAGCAAGAGAGTCGTTGAGACCATTCACCTGTCACCGCTGTCGACAATAAGAGCCCCTGCCCCGACGACTGAGAGGATGCCAATCATTGGGCATCACCCATACAAAGCCCCATGAACATCATATATCGGGAGTCGAGCAAACGACTATAAACAACAGCGCTTCATGGGAGGCAACCCATGTTCTGAACTTTTGTCCGTTTTATAGGATTAGTTTACTAGTTTTTGCGAATAAATACTACTATGGGGATCTTCGTTGGGATACTTAGATGAATTTTTTGTATTTGTGTAGGAATTTCCCCCATCCTATCGGTTCATGCATCAACCGATCGGGTGGTCAGTATCAGTAAGTGCACAACTTCAACACACGAGCGAACCGATCGGTTGACAGAAGCGGCGATCGGGTGGCAGATCGGGTGGAGATGACAGAGGCCTCGGGAATTTTTGGTGAAAATTCAACTGATCGGTTGACAGAAGCGGCGATCGGGTCGCTAACCGGGTAACGATGACAGAAGTCTCGGGATTTTTTCAGAACAATCAACCGATCGGGTGAAATCTCACCCGATCGGTTCACCTGTAGCTGCTATCCAACAGTCAATTTTCAAAAAATGACCCAACCGATCGGGTGAACTCTCACCCGATCGGTTTGCCTAACCATATATATATCCTACCCCTCACTTGATTTCATTCACCAGACTTCCATAATTTCGTTTCGAACGGTCGTTTCACCTCCCTCCCAAACGATCTCCTCTACTACTTCCTCCACTCCTCAAATCACTCCCTCAACTCCTCCATTACTCTCCCACCATCAAGCACCCTACCATCGCCCACACTTCATCCGTAAATCACCCAAACCATAGCCCTAACCCTCAAAATTTTCGAAAACTTTGTTCTTGTTGGAATAGCGTGCGGCGGTTCCCCAAATCCATCCATCATACAGCATGGGATCATTTCGGAGTTTGGACTCGCTTCACTACTGGGTACACTCGCTCCTTAGCTTAATTTTTTATTTTGCCCAAGTATTATTACTTTGCTCCCTTGTCATTGGTTGTGTGCACACTCATAGAATCTTTCATATATAGTAAATCACCGCACAATCATGGAAAAATATAAGGACAAGGGTAAGCGCATCATGGAGGAAGAGGAGCCGTCTCGCAAGAGACACAAATCCATGCGTTCCACATGTGAATGTGCTCCTCCTCCGCCACCTACCCAACCACCACCCCAGCCTATCATACCTATGGTGGACCCACTGATGGGACTGCAGGGAGTTCATTTTATGAGTCAGGAACACAAAGATTTCTATTTTCGACTCAACCAAAGATCTCACTTAGCCACCAAATTTGCACACAATCAAACTTTGCACGATCTCGGGGTTTTCTCCGGAGTCGAGTCCATATTTGCAAACGTAGGTTGGCTAGGTTTCTTACACTCCCATGCACGATCCTACCCCTCTCTCACCCTAGAATTTCTATCTTCCATCAAAACCGAGAGGGGGTTCAATATTTATTTTTGCCCCTGAAACCGAAACTTCAGTGTCCCTGTGACCACAATCAATGATATTTTCGATTTTCCTAATCTAGGAGGCAACAACCCTCCTATGAATTGCATCCTAACTTCGATGTGGACCACTTTTGGGGAAGCCTCACTCTCTACGATCATTTTCCTCGTGGTAAGGCCAATGCCTCTTCCATCATCCACCATGTCTTCCGTCTCACCAACCGTATCATATCGAGTGCTTTCTTTCCCAGGGATGAGTCCGGTACCGTGACCATCCCAGATTTATTCATCCTTTGGGCGATGAATTTCCCGTTCATTTCCGGTGTTGACGGGATTACCTTCGAGGCCCCGCACGTACGCATAAATCCGCTGCATGGCTAATTCAAAAGCTTATTGATATTAGCCGCGCAAACAAGGGTAAATATTGTTGCAGCGGCCTCATTACTCTCATTGCACAGCACCCTCCCTTTAACATCGTGATCCCCCAGTTTGTCGCGTGCCCCAGGATCTACACATCTCGATCTTGATGTCCTGAGGCTTACCCACATGATTCGGCCGCGAGGCAACGGTCGGTTTGCTTTTTTACTATATGGCCACCCCCTGCACCATATACCATTCTGCCAAATCCTGGCCGCATGACTATTTACCTTGAGGTAGATTGGTCGTTCCCTCCTGATCATGAGTTTGTAAGGGGTTACATCTACAGCTTCCTCTCCCTGACGCACCCCGACCACCTTCCGCTGCCATCCACTTGGGCAAGCAGGACATCTGACGTGTGTTTATATTTTATATATTTACCCACGTCTTCTTTGTGCTTTTCCATTGTTTTACGTCGTCCTGTACCCACTTTCTTGTGATTTTTAGTTTTCTTTCACTTCTCTGTGTTTTTGTGTATATGCAGGAGATTTCCAGTGTTGGGGACGTATAATGAAGATATCATGAGCTCCCGGAGCAACGGGAGGAGTCATGTGCAATCCAGGGGGTCAAAGGATGAAGATTGCCATATCTTAGCCCTTAACCGATCGGTTGGACACAGTCAACCGATCGGTTGATGCACGCGTATCTCACCCAGACGGAGGCTGAAGTGAAGAGCAGCTCACTCGATCGGTTCGCTGATCGGGTGAGATCGATAGTGTTCTCTATTTTTTGGGCAAAATTCAAACCGATCGGTTGACTACTCAACCGATCGGTTGACCTGAAGCCGCATCTTTCAAACCGACGACCCGATGGCATCACCCGCTTTCCTCAGCACCCAGTTGAAGCCTCTGAAGTCGATAGCAAATGCGATCAAGCAGCTCACCCGATCGGTTGATGCTTCAACCGATCGGATGACATCGATTTCTATATATAGTCGACCAAGGGTTGCTGAAAACGAATCCTGTAATTTTTTGTCTTTTTTGTATTGCGACGGCTGGAATTTTATCTGTTTTTGTAAGTGTTCTGATCGGCTTGAAACTTTAATATTGTCTTAATACCATTGATAGCATCTCATTTCAATTGCTTGATCATGATTTCTACCGTTGATTTTTGTTTAGATTACGTTTTAGCTATGAATTGTGAGTAGTTCCCAAATTTGGGATTTTGGTGGAAACCTCTTCGTGGGTTCTCCCTAATGCGTCCATATGACTCGGATTTCGATAGGGATTAGGAATTTAGATTGTTATGTGGGGTGTTTCATTGTCATTGGCGGGAGAAAGACTGCCTTTGACCGTCGGGCAAAGGGGGAATAAACTTGGCGGTTGACTCCCTAGCCACAGCTCACGCCCCTAGCGTAGACATCGAATCCTAGCACGTGGGAACGACAGGATGAGATGTTGGGAGTAATCATTGCGAGCTTAGTGCTTCCGGAGTCAGTCGGTGTTAATGGACATGGGAATGCCCACCAACCGAACCCGGGTAGACCTAGCGTATCATCTTGGGCACTGACCGGAATATCGGGCCCATGGGATGCTAGGTATCACTTTTAGAGGAAACTTCTCACCAATAAACCCTAAATCCAATAGTACTCCTATCCGTCGGTCGTAATAGTGAGAGCACATGATAGGATGGAAACCGAAGTTATATGTTTCCTTTTATATCGTTTATCCTTCGTATCAATATTCTGTGACAAACAATCGATCGTTCGGGCTAGCTCACCCATTGGGTGAACCGGTTCCTCTTTGACACAAGCACAACCACGCCTCCCTGAGTTCGACCCCCAAGCCACACTACAACACCATGCGCTTGCAGTATAAATATTTAAATCTGGTATCCCCAATCATATTGCACTTGCATGCATCAAAACTAGGGGACGTCAAGCTTTATGGCGCCGTTGCCGGGGAGGCAACGTGCTTGTTTATTTTAGGACCCAGTGAACCCTTGAGTCTAGTTAACATCCTCACATTGTGATAATTTTCACATTCTACTTTTTTATTTTTTTTATTTTTCTATTTTTTATTTTCTGTTTTTTATCTGTTTCTATCCCATACTTGATTCACGGGTGTTTGTTGATTTTACATGCGCAGGAATACTAGGAGTCTTGACGACTTGATTCCACTTAATCCAGAGATAAACGCCACCGTGAGACATCTGAACACGGAAAGGAGAAGGAGGGAGGAAGCAGAAACCATGGGGGAAAACACTCCCCCCAGAAGTCCATGCTAGATTACGCGATGCCATCCATCGGGTCCTCATCCAGCATCCTGTCTTCGGCCATCACAGCCGTGAATTTCGAGCTTAAGCCGTCACTAGTGACATGGATCCAGTATGATCAATTTTCAGGGGCACCCATGGAGGGCCCAATTGAACATCTGGACTCCTTCTTAGAGAAGTGTGACACGTTCAGGATCAACGGTGTCACAGCTGAAGCTATCCGGCTCAAGTTGTTCCCCTTCTCTCTGCAGGATAAGGCCAAGCAATGGCTAAGGGGAAAGGACCCCAATACCTTCACGACTTGGGAGAAGCTATCCAACACTTTCTTAAGCAAGTTCTTTCCCCCGGGGAAGACGATGAAGTTGAGGAGCGAGATCACCTCCTTCTCCCAAGCCAGCCACGAGTCCCTGCACGAAGCTTGGAAGAGATACAAGGAGATGTAGCAGAGGTGCCCTCAACACGAGCTTCCCAAGTGGCAGATTATTAATCTGTTCTACAATCGGTTGAGAGATGACCTGAAATCTTCGATGGACGCTGCGGTGGGGGGGGTCCTTTATGTCGAGAAGCGAGGAAGATGCCGGGAAAATTCTTGAGAACATGGCATCAAATAATGAGAGGTGGTGCGATGAGCATGCCACACCCAGATCTGGAGGCATTCATAGAGTCGAGGATGTTGACAAATTATCTAGCAAATTTGATTTGCTATCGACTCAGATCTCGGTACTTATGGTAGGAGCTGGGGGTGCCAGCACCCAACAAGTAGCAGCGGTGGAAGCTGAAGTACTGGGAGACTTTGAAGGTGGTGATATCTCACCACCTGTGGATCAAGCTATTCTACAACCCGACGGGTTACGTGCCATATCCACCAAGGTATAGCTCAAATCCGGCTTATTCTCCGAATAATCGGAACCACCCAAACCTAAGCTATAGGGCACCATATCAGCAGCCCCAGCAACCACATCAACAGATATATCAACCACCTCAGCAGCAGCAGTACCAGCAACAGCAGCAGCCCCAGTAAATGTACCTGCAGTATCCCCCCCGGAACCAGCAGCCCATGCTGCATCATCAACAGCCATATGGTCAGCAGCGAGTTATCTCCACGGTCAAGAGCCTCTTGACCCAGTATATTACGAACCAGGAGAAGATCAACTTGCGGCTGGAAATGAGACAGAAGTGTTGGATCTGGATCCTAGCCTAGAGGTGGGGTGAATAGGCTTATAAAAATAATTCGTGCAACCCACGAATAAGCACATGTAGTTATAGCAGCAACATGGTAAATAAAAAGCAGACACAGAGTACACATCAGATTTACCCTGGTTCGGTCGACCTTTCGACCTACTCCAGTCCCCAAAGTAGATACTAGTATTGAATAGCACAATAGGTACAAAACCACAAGTTAGAGCATGCTCAGAGCACCCTCTACGTCTCTACACTCGCCAGGCTCTCAGTACCACACACACCGTGTTTTCTCTCACTATCAATCCTAGTAAAGCTTTCTACCAGCTAGTCCTAAACTAGCTGGGTCCCACTTGTCTAGCCCCAACCAGACAAGTCCCAAAATAGTCCCCAAAGATAGGTAAAGTTTCCCCTACATAGAATGTTACACTAAGACACCAATAAAAGAGTTTAAGGGTTTCGAAATGCTCAGTTTGTGTCCGTGTAGGCGTCTCTATCAATCAGCACGTCGTCAACTCCAATCTGACGCAAACGGTGTCTCAATTCGACTCCTGGATGTCAAGTTGTGCATTGGTCTGTGCGTAAAGAAGTTTCAGTTCAAATCCAAATAATCAGCTGTCTATGCACTCAGCAATTCCCTTTAAAATAAGCGATCGATGCGCAGAGTGATTCAGTTCAAATCCATTTAGCAGAGGTCGGTTCACACAACAACTTCCTTTAATTAAATCCTCAGCCACGTTAGCAACGATTGCATGCGAGGCGGAAAAGTTCGACGACGGCAATTCGATCAGCAGCTGTTCTCCGACTTGCGTGGGGGTTTCGTCGTCGGCAACACTCCATGATGACGACGATCTCCGAACAGCTACGACTTCAATGATGTGATGGCTTTGCAACGGCGACGACTCAGTTTTCTCAGACGAACTTCGACGGCGGCAGTCCGATGACGTCTCTCCTCCGACGATGGCAGTGCGCAGATGACAGCAGCGATGGCAGCTACTCCGAGCGGCGGGATGAGCAGCTTCGATGAGGCGACGCCGAAAGCGATGTCGACTGCTCCGAGCAACTCCACGATGGATCACTCCGGTGGCGACTTCATTTACAGCAGCTGTCTTCAACGGTGATAGCTTCTGTGGTGGTGTAAGCTTCAACAGGAAATGGCGACGAGAGCTCTCTGACTTGCAGCGGTGACACTTACGGACGGCGGCGACGGCTTCAAGTTACAGCGGCTGCGATGATGACTTTGGTGGGAGATGGCGATAAGCTTGAAGGCACACCGACGACGACGGGTTGATGATATGGCTGCTAGGCGAGCTCTCCAACTCGACGGCTTCACTTCGCTCAACGGCGATAACGAGCGATGACTTTGTGCAGCGGTCGACTGCTTCGACAGTGAGGTCTTCGTTTTGAACTAGGGTAGCAGTGGAGATGGCGTCGACTTCGTCTTCTTCGAGAGCGGTGGTCATCTTCGACTACAACAGCGAGATTTGGCGACGACTTCCGTCCGGCGTGCGGCGACGTTTTCGAATTCAATGGCGTTCTCCCCAGCAACTCTACGACATCGGTGTTGATGGCTCTTGGAAGTCGATGAAGATCGTGGAGCTCGCTTTGTTCCTCGATGATGCTATGTTGCCTCTCGATGATGGCTTAGAGAATATGGGAATTAGGCTTGGGATTTTTGTGTGCGAGAGTCGTTTGCAGCTTAGGGGTCTAAGGCTAAGGCTTTTGCTTTCTTGCGGTGGCTTTTAAAAAATGATGAAGATATCTTTCTCTTTGTTGCGTGACCATGCCACCAAAAAAATGTTTAGTCCCCCCCTTTTTTTTGTGTTTTGCCGTAAGCCCCTAGCATCGTTTTGGGGTGGATGTGTATTATTTATATAGGAGAGGGTTTTTTTGTGAATAGCAATTCGGCTAGGGTTTAAGGATGGTTGGCATGGCAAGGGATAGGGTAGGATCAAATAGCATCCCTAAGAATATGGGGGTTGAGAATTAAAAGGATTTTGTTAGGATTTTGTATTGGAGAAGGATTAGGAAATAGAATGAGATCTTCTAATTGATTTGACTAAATCCCCATGAGATTTGAATTGGCTCCATCTCATCCCATATTGGACCAAGTCCACTTTGCTTAGGCCAAAGCTCTCTCACACACTCAGATAGCTGTATGAATAGCAACTCCTCCAAATAGTGAAAGATGTATCGTTTCGCCAATTCTGAAACACACTAAGCACACACGTCAGATATAACGACATGTTTGTCATCATCAAACCAAGGTCCTGGATCGTTGATTCCAACAATCTCCCCCTTTTGGTGTTGACAAACCCATAAAAGATTTGAGCAATAGGTATGGGTGTGTGAAGTGTGTTGAAGGGTGTAATGCAATATGAATCAAGAAATGAGATATTCAAGTATTACATCATAGCATGCACAACATTATAACAAATATAAAAGCATACTCCCCCTTCTCTCAAGCTCCCCCTTCAACATATATTTCATGCTCCCCCTTCAACAAATAATACCGACATCAAGTCATCAAGTCTGTCAAATCTTTCTTTTCTTTCTCCCCCTTTGTAATCACCAAAAGTGGATTAATGAAGTCACAAAAATATTCCATGCAAAAATAAACCATTATTACATGTAGCGAGCAATTTGCATGAGTTTTCCAAAAAAAATAGACAATTCAAGGTCATAGAACCTCATAACAAGACTTCTCCACCTTTGTGTAAGTGTAGTGATATAGACAATAAAGTACACGAGGAAATTCAATTTTAGAAAATCAACCAAATCAATCTACATTTTCCAATTTTTCATGAATATCACTAGGGTCGATTTTTCCCACCTCATCAAAGATGAGTTCAAGTTACCAAACCCCAAAACATATCCTAAAAGGACTTTTAAATGTGGGGTGGCTTTGCTTGACGAGTTATATACACCAACACTAATGATTACCCATGTAGCATAAGTTGGATACTCGTGGGTTGTGTATTAGCCATGAAGTGTATCCATTTTTTATACGGAGTAATTTTCAAATATATATATATATAATTTTTTTTAATTCTTTTGTGCTCAATTTTAATTCATGGCTAAACACTTCATATCCCTTAGAAAATTCAGAAATTAATCATTCTTACATTCACTTTCCATTATTCTTCAAAAGAATCTCCAAAAGCACTAAAAAGTCAATTATCGTGAAAGTGCAAATGTAGGTGTAGAAGTCAAATTCGAAATTTATGAGATATGTCATGGCTACTAAAAATAGAACAACATGTTCATGTAGCTACAACAATAATGAATTAACTTCTACAAGGGATAAACTTGAACATTCATACAATACCGCTTAAGATAAATCATAAAGGGTATTCTTTTAAGCTCAATTTTCTACATTTTTTTCAGAGATAAAAAAATTAAAAATCATGCAAACAAGCACACAAAACAAAATAAAACAAGCACATAAAACAATCTATGAAGGTATGCAATGGAATGCAAAGAGGGATAAAAATTATACCTTCTCGTCGCTATTTGGCTAAGGAGCTAGAAGTAGAATGAGACTTTAAAAATTTGCTCCTCGCGAAACCTCCATCACACCTACATGAAAGGTGTTAAGTGTGACCTTGGAATCCAACAAGGTCCACTAGTGTTAGCCATTAATGATTTAGGAATCCATACTTGTTTAAACTTGATATTTGTGTTCCTAAACTTACAATAATATGATGTGTGGCCTACACTATCACAAGTAAAGCACTTCGCATATATGTTTTTTGCAATAGAGGGTGCATTGTGGAATTTCTTGAATTTTGGCGTTTCAACGTTTTTCAAACCAAATCCAAGTCCTCTTCTATTATTGCCATATAATTGACTCTCTAAAATGGTATCCAACGATTGTTTTCCCATAGAGAATTTCTTAATGGCCAATTCAAGACTAGAAACTTTAGATTTTAACAATTTATTTTCTTCCACAAGCAATGTGCATTTACTTATAAAAGCTCTCTTGTTTTCCTCTTCCTTCTTTTCAAATTCAATCATTTTTCTTTTAAAGTCATTATCCAACATGCAGAATTTATCATTAAGCTCTCTAATCACATAGTCTTTTTCAGTTTCGAGCTTAATCAAATCAAGTTTAAGCATGCTAATATTATTCATCAAGGAAGGGCAAGAGAGACAAGGTGCTTCATCATTAAAACTGGACTTTTTCTTTTTCAATATGTCAATAGTAGAGTCACGAGCAACAATTTCAATTTTCAATTTTTCAATCTCCTTAGACATATCATATTCAGATTGTTGCATTTCAAAGTTCTCATTTTGAAAATCATCTATAGTGGACTCAAGCTCTACTATTTTATCTTGCATTTCTTTACAAAGAGTAAGGAGTTTAGTTTTACTACCAGAAATTACCTCATCGTGTATTTCCATTAATGCCATGCATGAGATGGCAACATGATCATCCTCCTCACTCTCAGCTTCGTTGTCCATATCCCAAGTTAGCTCCTTGGATTTTCCTTTTTCTTCAGCGACCTGAGCTGTCTCATGTGGGCAATCCCTCATTCGATGTCCTCTTTTCTTGCATTTAAAACAAGTCATTCTATTAGTAGCATTCTAATCATAAGTTTGCTTAGAAGACTGAAAAAAGTTAGAGCGATTAAACCTGGGTGCCATTTCTGTTCTTCCTTGCTTGGTCTGGACATACTTTATGAAATTTCTGACCATTAGCGCTATGTCCTCATCATCATCCTCACTTTCACCAGCTTTCAGAGCAAGTGGCTTTGTAGCTTTTTCTTTTTCCTTAGGTTTCTCCCTTTCATCAATATTTTGCAATTCAAGCACGTGGGACATTAGAATACCTATCAAGTCCTCCACCCTCATTTGAGATAGATCCTTCGCTTCTTGGATGGCAGTGACTTTAGGTCTGAAAGAGCTTGGCAGTGCTCTTAATATCTTTCTCACCTGTTCAAGGCTAGAATATGGCTTACCGAGCGAGCTAGACTTGTAGACAATATTGGTGAACCTCACGAACATCTTTGATATGGTCTCTGATGGTAGCATGCGAAATCCCTCGTACTCTGTGCTCAGAAGTACAAGTCTAGACTCCTTCACCTGTGACGTTCCCTCATGCGTCACCTCCAATGTATGCCATATTTCCTGCGCAGTTAAACAATGTAAGATTCTATTATATTCAGATTTATCAAGTGCACAAATGAGAGCATTAATAGCTTGACGTGACCGCCCCGGCTTGCTATCCGCAAATGGCCGGGGGGACCCGCGTGGGGGTTTAGAAATTTGTAACCGCAAGCGCACGGTGTTGTAGTGTGGCTTGGGGGTCGAACACAGGGAGGCTAGGATGTGCTTGAGTCAAGTAGGACCATAATCACCGCGTAGGCGAGCTAGCCCGAATCGGTAAATGGTTGTCACTGAAAGGAATGAAGGGTATGAACAATAAGAAAATAAACCCGGGACCTTGGTTTCCACCCCGACAAGCGACTCTCGCCTATACGGCCTACGGGTATGGATAGCGATCGGAATTAGGGTCTAATGGTGGGATGTTGCCTCAGAAAGTGGTACCGGCATCCCATGAGCCCGATATTCCGGTCGGTGCCCAGGATGATACACCAGACTTCCCGTATTCGATCAGTGGGCACTCCCGTGTCCATTAACACTGATCGATTCCGGGAGCACTAAGCTCGCAACGATAACTCCCAACGTCTCATCCTGCCGCTCCCGCGTGCTAGGACTCGGCGTCTACGCTAAGGGCGTGAGCTATGGCTAGGGAGTCAACCGCCAAGTTTATTCCCCCTTGGCCCAACGGTCAAAGGTGGTCTTTTTCCCGCCGATGACAATGAAACACCCTGCGTAACCGTTAGATTCCTTATCCCTATCGATTTCCTAACCCTATGGACGCATCGGGAAGAGCCCTCGAAGGGGTTTCCACCAAAATCCCAGATTTAGGAACTACTCACAAAAATTCATTAAAAAGCGATCTAAATAAAAATTAACCGTTGGAATCATAATCAGACGATTGGAATGCGGAAGTAATGGAGTAGTTAAGACAATACTAAAATTTGAGAAAGAAAGATCTGAAAACTTACAAAAGAACAGTAATTACAGCCGTCACAATGGGAGAAAACAGTAAAAACTAGCAGCTCCCCGTTTCTGGAACCCTAGGGGTTCTATTTATAGACTCTCGCATCACCCGATCAGTTGATAAGTCAACCGATCGGGTGACCCGCTACAGATAATGAACAGAAAACGGCGAGCTTTCACCCGGTCATATGAACCGGTCGGGTGAGTTCTTGGAGTGATCGGTTGGATCTTGGCGCCATCGGGTGAAGCGATCGGTTGGATGCCCCGTGTCTTCAGCTCCTCATCATCAACTACAGATGAACCGATCGGGTGAGAGTCACACGATCGGTTGGAATTTTGCTCGAAAAGACAGAGAACAGGCCCCCGCTGAACCGGTCTGTGAACCGGTCGGGTGACTTCCATATGAGCTCCGGCTGAGACCGGGTGGTGCACGCGTGCATCACCCGATCGGTTGGAGATGGCCAACTGACCGGGTGAGGGGCTGAAAGATGTATTCTTTGTCATTTGACCCCCTGGATCACGCGTGACTCCTCCCGTTGCTCCGGGGACTTGAGATATCGTCGTTAAACGTCCCCTACACGGTCAATCTCCTGCAAACATGGATAAACAAAGAAAAGTGAAAGAAAACGAGAAAATACGAGAAAACGAATAAAAGACGGCGGAAACACACGGAGAAACACAAAAGAAAACGTGCGTGAGTATATGAAATATAAACGCACGTCAAAATCCCCCAAGCTGAACTCTTCCTCGTCCTCGAGGAAGACGAGTGAGAGTAGGAGCTAGGAGGGAGAAAATAGAGAGGAAGAGAGAAAAAGAAAACTCTATATCCTAGATCGTCCGTCAGAGCCAACAAAATCAAAAACGACACACCAAGCAAGCAAACGTCAAATCACACCACTAAACCTAGGAAAACGAGTCCAAATAAGTGCCGTGGGCCCACGCGGTCGTGTGCTAGCAAACGGTGTCGCTTTCTACAATGTGCTATGAGCTCATATACGCAAGTCCAGGAAGTGAGCCAAATACCAATTCGAATTTGAAATTGCGGTGAATATTAGTTCAAGCATGCATGAGAAGAGTATAAGAATAGAAGCGTATCATGCATCGGGGCCTCCACAACTAGGGTTAAGGAAGTCACGACACTATAGCCTAGATACTAGCTAAAAAGTTCCTAAGCCAAGTGTTTTCGAAAGCGATGGGGGTTGAGATGATGTGGAGAAGAACACTCAGTGCAAATTCTCGCCTTCCCTTTATTCTCGGTAGATAGGAAAAATATTCACACTGGAAATTTTTTTTTGGGTTTTGGGTATTTTGTATTTTTTTTGGCTTTTTGGCTATGCAAATCTCTCTTTTTTTTTCTTTTCTTTTCTTTTTGGGTTTTTCTTTTCTTTTCTCTTTTTTTGGATTTTTGGGTTTTTTGGCTATACACATGTGTACTCTCCCAAGTGGGAGAACGGTACATGACGAGGGGATTTGCACCAAGTAAAACAAAAAAGAAGTCGGAATCTAAACACTCGGGCATAGGAAACTATTCTCGCTAAATAGAGCGTAGGCTAAATGGGTTATCCTATTCCTTAATTATGGAATCCCGACACATGTGAAATGAAGCGTACGATATATATAGCATGCAGAAGAAGCAGACAGTAGAAATAAGTACCGCATATTCATATTGAAACATGATAATCTAGGGGTCATTCCTGGACAGGTATATAAAGTGAATCACAAAGTAGAAGTACACCACACGGCTAGGCACGACACACGACTCACAAAAAGCTAAGTGGACCCACGATGCGTGAAATGCAAGAGAACTCAAAATCCTAGGGTTAGTGAATGTGATTATCGATGATATGCTAGGTGTGTGTGATTTTGTGGCAATTCATCATAAGGTTCATCTCTAGGAGAAAGAGATAAAAAGAAGAAAAGAAAAAATAAAAACACGATGAAAACGACACAAAAAACGAAAAAGAAGGACTCAAATGACGCACACAGTGCGACTCCCCCAAGCTGAAGTTTGCATTGCCCTCAATGCAATATGAGTGAGTACGGGAGGGCAATGAAGATGGGGGGAATACGCACCGACACAAAAAGAAATGAAAACGAGGAAAACACAGAGATGATACTGAAAATAAAGAAAGATCAAAATCGAAATCAAACGACACGAAAATTAAAATAAAAATAAAAATAAAACCACACGACACGACACTGAAAAGGGGAAAAACAAGCACACACACAAAAATGAGAGAAACAACAAAACACGACAGCACACCAAAATAGACGTCCCCCAAGCTAGACCAGACAGTGCTAGCGAAATGATATGATCAGTGAAATGCAGAGATATGCAAGGGGGAGTCAAAAACAAATAAGGTGAAATCAGTAAGCAGGAGAAGGTGAGTCCTCGTCCTCCTCAGAAGAGGGTGGGATTGGGTGGTCGAGGGAGGCTGGGGGTGTGCGGAGAAGTGGGGAATGATGTGGAGGAATAGGTGCAGCGGTGGTGTGAACAATGGGAGGAGTGTCGGTGGAGGTGGGTGGTGGTGGTAGGATGGCGATCAAGGCGGTGGTGAGAGGAATAGAAATGGGGGAATAAGATGCGGTGGTGACGGTGGTGGGTGGTGGTGGAAGAGATCTGGAGCGCACCGGCAATTTCCTCCGACGCACATATGGAGTGATGGAGGAAGGGGGGAGCGTGTGTGGCGTGGGTGCGATGGAAGTGGTCGGGAGGGGTGAAGTGGATGCCGGGACGGGAATAGATGAGGGAGGAGAAGAATGTGGTGAGGGAGGTGATGGATGTGGGGATGTGTGTGAGGGTGGAGGAGAAGATCGCCGAGGTGGTGAATGTGGAGGTGAAGATCGCCGAGGTGGTGAAGGTGGAGGTGGTGAAGGTGGAGGTGGTCCGTGGATATGAGTGAGAAGGCGAAGAATGGTGGCCACGTTCCTCTCAAGTGCGAGGAAACGTGGGTGAGTAAGAAAAGAGGACGGTGATGGGTCCGAGGAGGCAGAGGACATGGCAAGCTCACGAAGGGCAGCGACCTCCCTCTCAAGACCTAGACGAGCAGAGACCTGACGACGACCGAAAGATGTGGACTGACGTGAGGCAGAAGTGGCGCCGACAGGTAAGGTCGAAGTGGTGCCGGCGGCAGTGGTCATGCCGGCACAGGAGACAAGGCCAGAAATGGCCGCAAAGAGGTGCTCAGACGTGATGGGCCCCGGAGCAGAAACAGGACGACTCGGGCCAGCCCCTAAATCTCCCCCAGACGCAGAGATATCCTGCTCGCCTAAGTGGGCGGCAGGGGACGGTGGTCTGCGTGCGTCCGCGGGGAGGAAAGGAAGGTTCAACCCCGCAAGGAAGTTAGGATCAGGTGGGAAGGTCCAATCTCCCACAAGAGCAATGGTCATGCGAGTGGGGTTGGGGAGAATGGTGTAAGGGGCTGGGGGTGGCCATAATTGAAGATGAAGCGGCCATCGGAGTGGGGTCTAATCATGTGAATGTGCCACAGGACATCAATATCTAGCTGTGAGGGTCCTGCAGCAGCGGGAAGATTATTGGGGATGGGAATATTAAATTAGGGGTAAGAGCAGATGATAGTTATGATGCCCCCACAACAAAACTTCCCCTTACCGGCCCGGCTGATCTCGAGTAGCTTGTAAACAAGCCAATCGCCGCCATGGATGGGGACGGTAGGGGCGCTGAAGCTAATTCCATCATCGTCCCGGACAAAAGGGAAAGTCATGGCCCAGAGGATAAAAAGGTCAGGGATAGTCACGGTCCCGGACTCATCCATGGGAAAAAATGCAGATGATATAATCCTGTGGGCCAAACGAAACACGTGATGAATGATGGAGGTGGCCTTGGCCCTTCCTCGGGGATAGTCATGGAACATTGTGAGGCAGAACCAGAATTGATCGACGTTAAACTCGGGCGTGTACCCGTAGTGTCGGATGGAATCATCCCCAAGATTGGGGAAATGAAATATATCGTTAATTGTGTTCAGATTTGTGGTGACACTCCTGTTACGCACCCTGAATTTAATGATCGACCCGAACTCCCAAACAAGTGTAGAGAGAAATTCGAGGGTGAGTGCCGGGTAGGATATGGCAGAAGAATTAAGGAAGGCCAACCATCCTAAGTTAGCGAAAAGAGATTCGACCTCGGTGTAGACACCGAGATCGACAAGTGTTTGTGTGTGCGGGAAGTTAATAGATAGATGCCCCCGAGCATCGAGCCTACGGTAAAAATCCTTGTGCTCCTGGTTACTAAAGATATACCCATGCGGGCCCAACATTGGGTCCACATGGGGGATAACAGGCGGGGGAGGGCCAAGTCTAAGTGCTCGTGTACGAGAAGGGGAACGTGTTTGTTTTCGTCTCTTTCGAGACGGTTCCTTCTCCCGCATAATTCCCTTCCCCTTGTCTTTATCCTTAGCCATGCGTGAGTGTGCATGTATGAATGAGTGCAAAAGTGATGAATGCACACTAACACAAGCAAAATGAGCAAGCACAATTTATAGGGCAAAAGTAGAAATACGAGTGTAGGAGCGAGTGTACCCAAGCGAAGTGGCGAAGCTTGCCCGTAGATGTCCCCACACTGCGCAATGAGAGTAGCGTGGAGCCGCGACGACCTCTTTCAGCAAGAATTTTCGAATGGGTGTGGTTTGGGGGGAAATTAGGTCAGAAATTTGAAATGGAAGGAGAGAGAGAGTGAAGATGATGGAATGGTTGATTGAGGAGGTGGAGAGAAGGAGTGTTGGAGGAGGGGGGGAAGTAGGGGAGTGAGAATCGGCCGTTGGGGAGGAGAGGCATGCGAAACGACGGCGATTTTGGCGATCGGGCGAGGGTTGTCACCCGATCGATTGAGGATTAGGTCAAAAATTCTTGCCGAAGAAGCGCTACAGGCGAACCGGTCGGTTGACTTGTGAACCGATCAGTTGGCCGCTCCACTCATTTTCCCGAGAGTTGAGGGCTGCTCACCCGGTCGCTTCAACCGATCGCGCTAGAACTCAACCGATCGGTTGATATTCCCAAAAAATTTCCCGAGAGTTCTCCCCAGCTCACCCGGTCTGTCACCCGGTCTCCTCATTCTTCAACCAATCGGTTCATTTGGTGACAGATCTCGGCTTGTATCTGATACATCCCAACCGATCGGGTGAGTTATCAACCGATCGGTTGGGGCTTTGTTTCCAGCAAAAACCAACAAATTGTCTAAGTCCCTGAATGGATGTTCTCGCGGCTGATTTTATTTATAAAAGTAGATAAAATAAAGTAAAAAAAATAACACTAAAAAGTGGGGAAAAAGTTTAGAACATGGGTTGCCTCCCATGAAGCGCACTTGTTTAACGTCGTTGGCTCGACGCCCGCAAGAGATGTTCACGGTGGTCGATACGGGTGATGCCCGAATTTCGGCATCTCTTCTTCATTGGAGCTAAAGGCTTTTGGAGTAGTCAGCGGCTGGAGAAAGATTTGCTCGACTACCCTCTCCTTGTTCTTGGGATCCGGGGGCTTCTCTTTCGTATTGGCGCTTCTCGCCATCTTCTTTAGGATCCGGACCTCGTCTTTGGTGAGGTCCATGGGCTCTTTCCCCGTTCTCCTCGCAGGAGGAGCCTTGGGGAACGCGGGAGGGGTCGTTCTTGCTGCACTCCCTTTCCCAGCAGCATCTTTGTTCTTGGGGCCGTCTCCATCCTCTGAATCCCCCAAGTCATCGGGGGGTTTCTTAAGAGAATCTCCCAGGAGCTCTCTTCGGCAGCTTTTTCTTCTTCTACCTCAAGCAAATTACACCGAGGGTCATCTGGGGGATCGGGATACTTCATGGACAACCCCAGATCAAATTCAACTTTTCTCCGCTGACATTTAGAGAAAGTTTTCCGTTCTTCACATCAATCAAAACGCCAGCAGTGGCCATGAAAGGTCGTCCCAGGATGATGGGAGTGTGTGCGTCTTCAGGCATGTCCATGACTACGAAGTCCACTGGCACATGCACCCCTTTTACATTAACGGGGAGGTCATCCACAATTTCCACCGGATATTTGACCGATCGGTCAGCTAGTTGTAGGGTCATACCGGTGGGCTCCAAATCACCCATTCCTATCCTTTTATACATCGACAAGGGCATCAAACTTACACTCGCTCCGAGATCGACGAGTGCACGATGAATCTTTACTGCCCCGATCGTGCAAGGAATTGAGAAGCTCCCCGTGTCCTTGAGTTTCGACGGATTTGCCCTCTGGATAAGAGCGCTACACTCTGCCGTCAACACTACTTTCTCCTTTCTAGACCCTCTAGTCACCAAATCTTTCAGGAATTTTGCATAGGATGGGATTGTTTCGATTGCTTCTAGGAAGGGGATTTGCAAGCTCAGGTCCTTGACCATGGCGAAGAACTTGCTATATTTCTCATCAATTTTGGCCTGAGCTAACCGTTGTGGAAATGGAACAAGGGGTTGAACGCCTTCGGGCTCCCTTCCTCGTTCTTCTTCTTCTCTCCCTCGGAGACTCCCTCTGGAGTCATAGGATTTGATGACGAAGCACCGGCGTCGTTTGATTTTTCGATCGGTCGCTCAACGACCAACGGTACTTCCGGTTTGCTAGGGGCACTCTAGTAGGGATTTGTGTCCCGCTTCTCAGAACGATAGCGGACACATTTGCGTGCTCGTGCACGAGTGCCGACGTTTGGGTTGCTCCCCTCGGGTTCACCTCCGGTTGTGGCGGCAATTGGTTTTGTGACCTTGAGAGGTTTGCCACTTGTAACCCTAGCTGGGTTACTTGGTCTGTGAGGGCCTGCTGATCCATTTCCAGCTTTTGGTTGATCTTCTCCTGGTTGGTTATATATTGAGTCAAGAGAGACTCAACCGGAGAGACGGCCCTCTGTTGGCCATACTGCTGCTGCTGCTGGATTGGCTGCTGATTTCTGGGGGCATAAAATTATTGCTGAGGTTGCTGCTGAAATGGTTGCTGCTGAACCTGACTCTGCTGTGGCCTAGCCGGCTGATATGTTTGTTGCTGCGGCTGCTGAGGCGGTGAGGGCTGAAATGGTGGCCGGTAACCAAAGTTAGGGTGGTTCCAGTTGTTTGGAAGTAGGACGGGTTGGAGTTGGTCCTTGGCGGATACGGCGCATTTCCCGTGGGGTTGTAAAATAGTGCGCTCGCCTGATCCAACGTTGGTGAGATGTCACCACCGTCGAATTCCCCAAAGAATTCGGATTCTACCGCTGAAATTTGCTGTGTACCGGCCCCACCGGCTCCTACCATTAGTGCAGAGATCTGGGTCGAAAGCAAGTCGAACTTGCTTGAAAGTTTGTCGACGTCCTCGACTCTGTGTATACCCCCAGATCTTGGTGTGGCTCTCTCGTCACACCACAGCTCATTGTTGGATGCCATATTTTCCATAATATGTCCGACATCTTCCTCTCTCCTAGACATGAAGGAACCCCTAGCCGCGGCGTCCATAGAAGATTTCAGGTCATCCCTCAACCCATTGTAGAACAGATTAATAATCTGCCACTTCGGAAGCTCATGGTGAGGGCATCTTCTTTGCATCTCCTTGTACCTCGTCCAAGCTTCATGCAAGGACTCGTGGCTGGCCGGGGAGAAGGAGGAGATCTCACTCCTCAACTTCATGGTCTTCCCCGGAGGAAAGAACTTCGTCAGAAAAGCGTTGGAGAGCTTCTCCCAAGTATTGAAAGTGTTGGGGTCCTTCCCCCTTAGCCATTGCTTGGCTTTGTCTCGCAAAGAGAAGGGGAACAGCTTCAGACGGATCGCCTCAGTCGTGACACCATTAATCCGGAAGGTGTCACATTTCTCCAAGAAGGAGTCTAGATGCTCGATCGGGCTCTCCATGGGTGCACCCGCAAACTGATCCTGCTAGATCCACATCACCAAAGACGGCTTTAGCTCAAAGCTTTGGGCTGCAATAGCTGGAGAACGGATGGCGGAAGTCGACTCGATGGATGGCATCGAGTACTCCAACAGGGACTTGTGCGGCGGGGTGTTCTCCTCCATGGATTCGGGATCCTCTCTTCTTCGCTTCTCGACAGCCAAATGCCTAAGGGTGGCGTTAATCTCTGGATTGAGGGGAATCAAGTCGTCAAGACTTCTTGAACTCCTGCGCATGAAAAACAACAAACACCCGTGAAGCGACAAGTGGGAAAGAAACAGATAAAATAAGAAATAAAAATAAGAAAAAGAAAAAAGAAAAAGGAGAATACGAAAATTATCGCGAGGTATGGATAAGAGCTAGACACGAGGGTTCAAGAGATCCTAAAATAACAAGCACGTTGCCTCCCCGGCAACGGCGCCATAAACTTGACGTGACCGCCCCGGCTTGCTATCCGCAAATGGCCGAGGGTCCCGCGTGGGGGTTTAGAAATTTGTAACCGCAAGCACACGGTGTTGTAGTGTGGCTTGGGGGTCGAACACAGGGAGGCTAGGATGTGCTTGAGTCAAGTAGGAACAAAATCACCCCGTAGGCGAGCTAGCCCGAATCGGTAAATGGTTGTCACGGAAAGGAATGAAGGGTATGAACAATAAGAAAATAAACCATGGACCTTGGTTTCCACCCCGACAAGAGACTCTCGCCTATACGGCCTACGGGTATGGATAGCGATCAGAATTAGGGTCTAATGGTGGGACGTTGCCTCAGAAAGTGGTACCCGGCATCCCAGGAGCCCGATATTCCGGTCGGTGCCCAGGATGATAGACCGAACTTCCCGGATTTGATCAGTGGGCACTCCCGTGTCCATTAACACTGATCGATTCTGGGAGCACTAAGCTCGCAACGATAACTCCCAACGTGTCATCCTGCCGCTCCCGCGTGCTAGGACTCGGCGTCTACGCTAAGGGCGTGAGCTATGGCTAGGGAGTCAACCGCCAAGTTTATTCCCCCTTGGCCCAACGGTCAAAGGCGGTCTTTTTTCCGCCGATGACAATGAAACACCCCGTGTAACCGTTAGATTCCTAATCCCTATCGATTTCCTAACCCTATGGACGCATCGGGAAGAGCCCCCGAAGGGGTTTCCACCAAAATCCCAGATTTAGGAACTACTCACAAAAATTCATTAAAAAGCGATCTAAATAAAAATTAACCGTTGGAATCATAATCAGACGATTAGAATGCGGAAGTAATAGAGTAGTTAAGACAATACTAAAATTTGAGAAAGATCTGAAAACTTACAAAAGAACAGTAATTACAGCCGTCACAATGGGAGAAAACAGTAAAAACTAGCAGCTCCCCGTTTCTGGAACCCTAGGGGTTCTATTTATAGACTCTCTCATCACCCGATCGGTTGATAAGTCAACCGATCGGGTGACCTGTTACAGATAATGAACAGAAAACGGCGAGCTTTCACCCGGTCATATGAACCGATCGGGTGAGTTCTTGGAGTGACCGGTTGGATCTTGGCGCCATCGGGTGAAGCGATCGGTTGGATGCCCGTGTCTTCAGCTCCTCATCATCAGCTACAGATGAACCGATCGGGTGAGAGTCACCTGATCGGTTGGAATTTTGCTCAAAAAGACAGAGAACAGGCCCCCGCTGAACCGGTCTGTGAACCGGTCGGGTGACTTCCATATAAGCTCCGGCTGAGACCGGGTGGTGCACGCGTGCATCACTCGATCGGTTGGAGATGGCCAACCGACCGGGTGAGGGGCTGAAAGATGTATTCTTTGTCGTTTGACCCCTTGGATCACGCGCGACTCCTTCCGTTGCTTCGGGGACTTGAGATATCGTCGTTAAACGTCCCCTACGCGGTCAATCTCCTGCAAACATGGATAAACAAAGAAAAGTGAAAGAAAACGAGAAAATACGAGAAAACAAATAAAAGACGGCGGAAAAACACGGAGAAACACAAAAGAAAACGTGTGTGAGTATATGAAATATAAACGCACGTCATAGCTTTAGCATTTAAAGAATAATATTTCCAAACATTATCATCCCATTAGTCATTTGGTTTTTCAATCTCAACATTATCTACTTTAATTACAGGGAGTTTATATCCTTTTTCAATTATTTGCCAAGCCTTATAATCTACAGAAATGAGGTAAATTTTCATTCAATTTTTCCAATATGCATAATCACCTCCATTAAATCTAGGGGGACGGGAAACAGACTGACCCTTAGCAAAAGCACTATCCATATGGTCATTCATGGTCAATCTAGGCTAGATCTACTAAACTGGCTCTGATACCACTTGTTGGATCTGGATCCTAGCCTAGAGGGGGGTGAATAGGCTTATAAAAATAATTCGTGCAACCCACGAATAAGCACACGCAGTTATAGCAGCAACAGTGTAAATAAAAAGCAAACACAGAGTACACATCAGATTTACCCTGGTTCGGTCGACCCTTCGACCTACTCCAGCCCCCAAAGCAAATACTAGTATTGAATAGCGCAATAGGAACAAAACCATAAGTTAGAGCACGCTCAGAGCACCCTCTACGTCTCTACACTCGCCAGGCTCTCAGTACCCCATACACAGTGTTTTCTCACACTATCAATCCTAGTAAAGCTTTCTACCAGCTAGTCCCAAACTAGCTGGGTCCCACTTGTCTAACCCCAACCATACAATTCCCAAAATAGTCCCCAAAGATAGGTAAAGTTTCCCCTACAGAGAACGTTACACTAAGACACAAATAAAAGAGTTTAAGGGTTTAGAAATTCTCAGTTTGTGTCCGTGTAGGCGTCTCTGTCAATCAGCACGTCGTCAGCTCCAATCTGACGTAAACGGTGTCTCAATTCGACTCCTGGATGTCAAGTTGTGCACTGATCTGTGCGTAAAGAAGTTTCAGTTCAAATCCAAATAATCAGCTATCTGTGCGCTCAGCAATTCCCTTTAAAATAAGCGGTCGGTGCGCAGAGTGATTCAGTTCAAATCCATTTAGCAGAGGTCGGTTCGCACATCAACTTCCTTTAATTAGATCCTCAGCCACGTCAGCAACGATTGCATGCGAGGCGAAAAAGTTCGATGACGGCAATTCGATCAGCAGCTGTTCTCCGACTTGCGTGGGGGCTTCATCGTCGGCAACGCTCCACGGTGACGATGATCTCCGAACAGCTACGACTTCAACGACGTGATGGCTTCGCAACGGCAGCGACTCAGTTTTCTCAGATGAACTTCGACGGCGGCAGTCCGATGACGTCTCTCCTCCGACGATGGCTGTGCGAAGATGACAGCGGTGATGGCAGCTACTCCAAGCAACGGGATGAGCAGCTCCGATGAGGCGACGCCGGCAGCGATGTCGACTGCTCTGAGCAACTCCACGACGGATCACTCCGGTGGTGACTTCGTTTACAACAACGGTCTTCAACGGTGATAGCTTCGGCAGTGGCGTAAGCTTCAACAGGAAACAGCGACGAGAGCTCTCCGACTTGCAGCGGCGACACTTACGGACGGCGGCGGTGGCTTCAAGTTGCAGCGACTGCGACAACGACTTTGGTGGGAGATGGCGACAAGCTTAAAGGCACACCGACGGCGGCGGGTTGATGATATGGCTGCTTCGGCGAGCTCTCCGACTCGACAGCTTCACTTCGCTCAATGACGACAGCGAGCAGTGACTTCGTGCAATGGTCGACTGCTTCGACAGTGAGGTCTTCATTTTGAACTAGGGTAGCAGCGAAGATGGCGTCGAATTCGTCTTCTTCGAGAGCGGTGGTTGTCTTCGACTGCAGCAGCAATATTTGGCGGCGACTTCCATCCGGCGTGCGGTGACGTTTTCGACTTCGATGGCGGTCTCCCCAGCATCTCTACGACAGTGGCGTTGATGGCTCTTGGAAGTCGATGAAGATCGTGGAGCTCGCTTTGTTGGTCGATGATGCTAGGTTGCCTCTCGATGACGGCTTGGAGAATATGGGAATTAGGCTTGGGATTTTTGTGTGCCAGAGTCGTTTGCAGCTTAGGGGTCTAAGGCTAAGGCTTTGGCTTTCTTGCGGCGGCTTTTAAAAAATGATGAAGATAGCTTTCTCTTAGTTGCGTGACCTTGCCACCAAAAAAATGTATAGTCCCCCCCCCTTTTTTTGTGTTTGCCGTAAGCCCCTAGCATCGTTTTGGGGTGGATGTGTATTATTTATATAGGAGGGGCTTTTTGTTTTTTGTTTTTGAATAGTATTTCGGCTAGGGTTTAAGGATGGTTGGCATGGCAAGGGATATGGTAGGATCAAATAGCATCCCTAAGAATATGGGGGTTGAGAATAAAAAGGATTTGTTGGGATTTTGTATTGGAGAAGGATTAGGAAATAGAATGAGATCTTCTAATTGATTGGACTAAATCCCCATGAGATTTGAATTGACTCCATCTCATCCCACATTGGACCAAGTCCACATTGCTTAGGCCACAGCTCTCTTTCACACTCAAATAGCTATATGAATAGCAACTCCTCCAAATAGTGAAAGATGTATCGTTTCGCCAATCCTGAAACACACTAAGCGCACACGTCAGATAAAACGACACGTTTGTCATCATCAAACCAAGGTCCTGGATCGTTGCTTCCAACAAGAAGGCCCTTATCGACCAAGTAACCCAGCTGGGGTTGCAGGTGGCGAACCTTCAGAGGGCGCAGAATCAGTTGCTGGGTCAGCCAGAAGTAAATCCAAGGGGGCCGAATCAAACGTTGGCATTAACGCACGATCATGCCAACGTGTCTGCTATAGTATTGAGGAGCGGCACTCAGCTTCCAAATAGAGTGCCCGCTAAGGAACCTGAAGCTCCGTTGGTCGATGGGCGACCAATTGAAAAAGCTAATGACGACGGAGCTTCGTCATCAAAGGCTATGACTCCAGAGGAAGTGTCTGAGGAAGAGAAGAAGAAGAACGAAGAGGGGGACCTAAGAGTCTTTAAGCCCGTTGTGCCTTTCCCACAACGACTTGCCAAGGTAAAGATTGATGAAAAATATGGCAAGTTCTTTGCTATGGTCAAGGACTTGAGCTTGCAGATCCCTTTCCTCGAAGCCATAGAGACTATTCCTTCCTACGCGAAATTCTTGAAAGATTTGGTGACGAGGGGTTCCAGAAAAGAAAAAGTTGTTCTCACGGTGGAGTGCAGCGCTCTGATTCAGCGAGCGAACCCGCTAAAACTCAAGGACCCGGGAAGCTTCTCTATTCCTTGTTCAATTGGAGAAGTGAAGATTAACCGGACGCTTGTCGATTTGGGGGCGAGCGTCAGCCTGATGCCTCTGTCACTATACAGGAGGATAGGAATGTGGGACCTTGAGCCCACCGGTATGACCCTTCAACTTGCAGACCAATCAGTCAAGTATCCAGTGGGGATTGTGGATGACCTACCAGTTAGCGTCAGCGGAGTGCATGTGCCGGTAGACTTTGTTGTGATGGATATGCCAGAAGACACTCATACGCCAATCATCCTCGGGAGGCCCTTCATGGCCACCATTGGCGTGCTGATAGATGTGAATAAAGGGAAGCTATCCCTTAATGTTGGCGACCAAAAGGTCGAATTTGAATTGGGGCTATCTATGAAGCATCCTCTGGATGAACCAGGTTGTAATATGCTGGACATTGAAGAAGAAAGAGCTGTAGAAGCTGGAGCTTGGGTGATCCTTTCGAGGAACCCCCCTGATAGCTTGGGGACCCTGGAGGAACATGCTGGGGTGGAAGAAGAGAAACCTCCTGGAGAAGTGTTTTCCTCCACCTCCCGGATTTCACAAGGCTGCTCCGATGAGGAGAAAAGGAAAAGAGCCATGGGGCTCATCGCTGATGAGATCTGGATCCTACGAAGAGTGGCGGTAGATGCCAATATGAGGGAGAAGCCCCCGGACTCCACCAGCGGAGGGATCGTTGAGTGTGTCTACTTATCACCACTGTCAACACCAAGGGGCACCACTCCGAAATCTGAAGGGATGCCAAACATTGGGCATTACCCACGTCCCCTTTGAAAATCATATACCCGGCGTCGAGCAAACGACATTAAACAACAGCACTTCATGGGAGGCAACACATGTTCTAAACTTTCGTCTTTATTTTTAGGGTTATTTTTCTTATTTTGGTGAATAAATTCAGCTACGGCAGCTTTCGTCAAGAGACTTAGACTATTTTTGAAATTTTGTAGGAAACAAGCCCCCAACCGATCGATTGAATCCTCAACCGATCGGGTAGGACGTATCTGAAGATGGCCTATATCTGTTCATCAGCGAACCACTCGGGTGGAACAAGCTGAGACCGGGTGGCTGATCGTGTGAGAACAGCAATGCTCTCGGGAAATTTTGGGATTAATTCAACCGATTGGTTGATCTGGAGCTGTGACCGTGTCGCTGTCCGGGTGAAGTCGGCAGAGCTCTCGGGAAAATTGTGAAGCGTCCAACCGATCGGTTGAAAACTCAACCGATCGGTTTGCCTGTAGCTACCTTCCAACAACATTTTTCAAAAATTTACCCAACTGATCGGGTGAGATATCACCCGATCGGTTCGCCTAAAACCCTATAAATACCCCCCTCTTCACCTGATTCATTTCTTCACCCGACTTCGATCTCTCCTCCGTCGTTTCGTCTCCCCACACTCTCAACCAGCCACCTTCCTCCCCCAAACGATCTCCACTCCCCCTTAGCCGATCTCCCCACGCCCTCCTCTCTCTCTCTCCATCAATCCCACTCTCTTCCACTCTCACTTAACCCTAAATTCGCCCTAACCTTAGCATTTCTTCCCCATTTCGAAAATTTGTTGGATCGGCGTCCCGTGGCTTCACGGATCTCCCTATTGCGCTGTGTAGGGTGTCTTGCGAGCAAGGATTCACTATGCTACTAGGTAAGTTCGTTCTTGAGCTCCATTTTAATATTGCCATATTTATATATATTTGCTCTATCATCATTTGGTCGTGTGCTTTCATATAGACTTGCATACACTTGCATCACTCATTATCATGGCCAAGGACAAGGGTAAGGGTAAGGCTATCTTGCATGAGGAGGAGCCGTCTCGCAAGAGACAGAAGTCCACACGTCCACCTATTTCACGTCCTCCTCCTACACCGCCTTCACAACCCCAACCTCAACCCATCGTTCCCGTTGTGGACCCACTGATGGGACCGCGTGAATACCGTTTCTTGAGTCGTGAGCAAAAAGATCTTTACTACCAAATCAATGAACGGGGTCACCTAGCCACTAAGTTTGCACATGCACAGACCCTGATCGATCTCGGAGTTTTCTCCGATGTCGAGTCATTATTTACAAATTTAGGTTGGATAGGGTTCCTAAATGCACATGCACCATCATACCCCGCCCTCAGATTAGAATTCCTATCTTCCCTTAATTGTGTGGCGGGGTCCATCGTCGATTTCCGCGTCCAAAACCATAGTATCCACACCGACCTAAACACAATCAATAACATTTTCGGTTTTCCCATACTCGGTGGCGACGCTATCCGCCCCTACGATTATCACCGTGACTTTGATGTCGATATCTTTTGGCATCGCCTCACCCTCCACGACCGATATCCTCGAGGCAAGGCCAAGGCCTCCTCCATCATTCACCCCATATTCCGTCTGGCCCATCGCATCATTTCTAGCGCATTCTTCCCCAGGGAGGAGTCTGGGACCGTGACCATCCCTGACCTATTTATTCTGTGGGCCATGACATTTGATTTTATTCGCGGTGATGACGGGATCGCCTTCAAGGCCCCTTGCATACCCATTCATGGTGGCACTTGGCTTATTCAAAAGTCAGTTGATATTAGCCGCGCCGGTAAAGGGAAGTATTGTTGCAGGGGTCTCATCACCATCATTTCCTTGCATCCCGCATTCAATATCGTTATCCCCAGAAATTTGCCTTGTGCCGCAGGATCTACATATCTAGATCTTGATGTCCTGCGCCACACACACATGATCAGACCCCGTCCCGATGGTCGATTTTCTTTTTACTATGGTCACCCCCCTACTCCTTACACCATGGTGCCCAACCCTGGTCGTATGTCTATCGGTCATATTTCAGATTGGACGTTCCCTCCTGACCCAGAGTTTCTAGGGGGTTACATATTCAGTTCCGTATCCCGGGTGCACCCAGATCATTTCCCCCATGTCACCCACTTAAGCGACCAGGATATCCCTGCATCCCGAGGAGACCCCGGGGCTGGCCCTAGTAGCGCCACCCTGGCTTCTGTCCTTATCACTACTGAGGAATTCACTGAGGCCCTCTTAGGCCTAGCCCCCGACACTGTCACCACTTCTCCTGTCCGGCTGGCCACTACTTCTTCCTTTCATCAAGCGACCTCCGCTCGCCTCGGTCTCGAGGCTGAGTTAGCTGCACTGTGCGCTGGCGCATCCACTTCGGCCTCCTCGGTTCCATCCTCTTCTATCTATTCCCACCCACGTTTCCTCACACTGGAGAGAAACGTGGCCACCACCCTCCGCATTCTCACTCACATTCACGGACCACCTCCACCCACACCACCACCCTCACCACCATCTTCACCTCCTCGATGATCTTCACCTCCACCATCACATTCTACACCTCCCGCCACCACCACTTCCATTCCCTCCACTACACCTCCACATATGACCACTGCGGTCGATCCCACAGATCCACCACCCTCCACTTCCATCACCACATACGCGCGCCGCAAGAAATTGCAGGTGCGATCGAGGTCACTTCCCCCACCATCCTCTTCTACCATTGTACCTCTCACATGCACCATCGCTTTGGTTGTTGTTTCACTACCACTTACCATCATCACCACCACTCCACCCATCGTTCACATCTCCTCCGCACCCACCCATCCACCACCTCGACCCATTTCTCCACTCCGCACACCCATCACTTCTCCCGTCGACACACCCCCATCGTCTACCGAGGAGGACAAGGACAATTCCTCTCCTGCATTTTTATTTCTTTCTTTTTCTTCTCTGATTGACCTCCCCCTAGCATATCTCTGCACCACCATTGATCATATCATATCGCTAGCATTGTCATGTCTAGCTTGGGGGAAGTCGTTTTTTATGTGTGTTGTCGTGTGATGTTTTTATGGTGTGTCTGTTTATATGTGTCGTTTGGGTGTGTTTTTCTATTTTTTATTTTCTATGTTTCTTTTTCCTTCTTTTTATTTTTCTTTTTCCTATTTCATATGTGTGTTTTTCTTGTTTTTCATTTTCTTTGTGTCGGTGCATACCCCCCATTTTCATTCCCCTCCCGTACTTACTTCTATTGCATTAAGGGCAATGCAAGTTTCAGCTTGGGGGAGTCACACTTTGTGCGTCATTTGTGTCTTTTTCTTTGTTTTGAGTCGTTTTCATCGTGTTTTTCTTTTTCTTCTCTTCTTTTGTCCTCTCTCTCCTAAAGATGACCCCATATGATGAATTGCTACAGAAACACACACACACACACACACACACCTAGCATGGCCACGATTATCACTTTCACTAACCCTAGGAAGCCGAGTCCTATTGCATTTCATGCATCGTGGGTTCACTTTGCTTTTGTGTGAGTCGTGTGTCGTAGCTAGCTGTTTGGTGTGCTTCTACTTTGTGATTTTGATTTATATACCTGTCCTGGAATGACCCTTGGATTATCATACTTCGATTTGAATATGCGGTATTTGCTTCTACTGTCTGCTTCTATATGCATGAATATATTTATATTGTATACTTCAATCCGCATGTGTCGGGATTCCACAAATAGGACTAGGATAACCCATTTATCATATGCTCTGATTAGCGAGAAAAATCTCCTTTGCCCAAGTGTTTAGAATCCGATTTCTTTTTTGTTTTACTTGGTGCAAATCCACGCGTCGTGTACCGTTGTCCCACGTGGGAGAGTACACATGTATATACCCAAAAATCCAAAAATCCAAAAAAAGAGAAAAGAAAAACCCAAAAACGGAAAAGAAAAGAGAAAAGAAAGAAAAAATATGTATAGCCAAAAATCCAAAAAAAATACAATTACCCAAATCCCAAAAAAATTCCCGTGTGAATATTTTTCCTATCTACCGAGAATAAAGGGAAGGCGAGAATTTGCACCAAGTGTTCGTCTCCACACCTTCTCAACCTCCATCATTTTCGAAAACACTTGGCATTGGAACTTTCCAGCGATTATCTAGGCGATAGTGTGGTGATTTCCTAGTCCCTAGCTGTGGAGTCCCCGATACATGATACGCTTCGATTCTTACTCTGTTCTCATGCATGCTTGAGCTATTTATTCACTGCTTATTTCAAATCGAATCGATATTTTGATCTTTCCTGGGATTTGTGTATATGGAGCTTTATTGCACAATGTAGATAGTGACACCATCTGCTAGCACACGACCACACTCACTCGCGCTTCACCGCGTGGGCCCATGACACTTGTTTGGACTCATATTCCTTGGTTTAGAGTTGTGATTTGTTGCTTGCTTGCTTGGTGTGGCGTGTTTGATTTTGTTGGCTCTGATGGGCGATTTAGGATTTTGATCTCTCTCTCTCTCTCTCTCTTTCTCTCTCTCTCTCTCTCTCTCTCTCTCTCTCTCTCTCTCTATTTTCTCCCTCCGAGCTCCTACTCTCACTCGTCTTCCTCGAGGACAAGGAAGGGTTCAACTTGGGGGATTTTGACGTGTGTTTATATTTTATATATTCACGCACGTCTTCTTTGTGCTTTTCCATTGTTTTCCATCGTCCCGTACCCACTTTCTTGTGATTTTTAGTTTCTTTCACTTCTCTATGTTTTTGTGTATATGCAGGAGATTGCCAGCGTTGGGAACATATAATGAAGATATCATGAGCCCCCGAAGGAATGGGAGGAGTCAGGCACGATCCAGGGGGACAAACAATGAAGATTTCCATATCTCAGCCCTCAACCGATCGGTTGGACACAGCCAACCGATCGGTTGATGCACGCGTATCTCACCCCGACGGAGGCTGAAGTGAAGACTGCTCACCCGATCGGTTCGCTGATCGGGTGAGATCGATAGTGTTCTCTGTTTTTTTGGTCGAAATTCCAAACGATCGGTTGAATACTCAACCGATCGGTTGACCTGAAGCCGCATCTTTCAAACCGATGACCCGACGACATCACCCGCTCTCCTCAGCGCCTGGTTGAAGCCTCTGAAGCCGGTAGCGAACCCAATCAAGCAGCTCACCCGATCGGTTAATGCTTCAACCGATCGGGTGACATCGATTTCTATATATAGTCGACCTAGGGTTGCTGAAAACGAATCCTGTAATTTTTTCTGTCTTTTTTGTATTGCAACGGCTGAAATTTTATCTGTTTTTGTTAGTGTTCCAATCGACTTGAAACTTTAATATTGTCTTAATATCATTGCTAGAATCTCATTTCAATAGCTTGATCATGATTTCTACCGTTGATTTTTGTTTAGATTGTGTTTTAGCTATGAATTGTGCGTAGTTCCCAAATCTAGGATTTTGGTGGAAACCCATTTGTGGGTTCTCCCTAATGCGTCCATAGGACTAGGATTTCGATAGGGATTAGGAATTTAGAAGGTTACACGGGGTGTTTCATTGTCATTGGCGGGAGAAAGACCGCCATTGACCGTCAGGCAAAGGGGGAAGAAACTTGGTGGTTGATTCCCTAGCCACAGCTCACGCCCCTAGCGTAGACATTGAATCCTAGCACGTAGGAATAGTAGGATGAGATGTTGGGAGTAATCGTTGCAAGCTTAGTACTCCCGAAGTCGGTCGGTGTTAATGGACATGGGAATGCCCACCGACCGAACCCGGGTAGACCTAGCGTATCATCCTGGGAACCGACCGGAATATCGTGCCCTTGGGACGTTAGGTATCACTTTTAGAGGAACGTCTCACCACTAAACCCGAAATCCAATCGTACTCCTATCCGTCGGTTGTAATAGTGAGAGCATATGATAGGGTGGAAACCGAAGTCCTAGGTTTCCTTTTATATCGTTTTTCCTTCGTATCTATATTCTGTGACAAACCATCGATCGTTCGGGCTAGCGCACCCATTGGGTGAACCGGTTCCTCTTTGACACAAGCACAACCATGCCTCCCTGAGTTCGACCCCCAAGCCACACTACAACACCGTGCGCTTGCGGTATAAATATTTAAATCTGGTGTCCCCAATCATATTGCACTTGCATGCATCAAAACTGGGGGACATCAACATCCCTGCGTTCAGAGGAGACCCCGGGGCAGGACCTAGTGTCACCACCCCGGATGATATCTCTGTTTCTTCTGAGGCACTTACTACGGCCCTTTTAGGCCTAGCCTCCGGTGCCGGCACGACCACTATCGCTAGCACCACTTCTGTTGTCCGATAGGCCACCTATGCTCACCTCGCACTTGAGGCTGAGCTGGCTGCTCTGTGCGCTAGCGCATCCTCCTCCACCTCCTCAGACCCATCCACTTCTTTCCTTTCACACCCACGTTTCCTCGCACTCGAGCGAAATGTGGCCGCCATTCTCCGCCTTCTTACATTCACGGTCCTCCTCCACCTACTCCACCCCCATCACCTCCTCCATCACCCCCTAGGCGATCATCACCTCCTCCCGCCACTTCTTCCCCTCCCACCACCACTACCATTGATCCTACACTACCACCACCCTTCACATCTATCACCACCACCTACTCGCGCTGCAAGAAGCCCGTTGTGCGCACGAGATCATTACCCACACCCACCTCATTGGTCGTCGTATCCCTCCCACCTACCGTTACCACCTATACTCCACCCATCGTTCACACCACCACCGCACCCATCCTTCCACCATCTCCACCTCATTCCCCACTTCTTTGCACTCATGTCACCTCTCCCGCCCACACCCCTCTAGCCACTCCCGAGGAGGATGAGGAGACTGCCTCTCCTGCACCTTGATTTTACTTTTTCTGAATTCCCCCCCAGCCATTTGTTCTGCATCATCTTGATCATATCTTGTTTCTAGCATTGTCATGATCAGCTTGGGGAAAATCAAATTTTTTTGTGATTGTTGTCGTGTCATGTTTGTCATGTGCTTGTTTATATGTGTTCGTGTGTATGTGTTTTTGTATAGTTGGTTTGGGTGTTTATTTTCTTTATTTTTATATGTCTCATTGTGTATGTTTCATATTTTTCCCTTTCCTTTGTCAGTGCGTACTTTCTTCCCATCTATCGTTGCCCTCCCGCTTTTAATCCTATTGCATTAAAGGCAATGCATGGTTCAGCTTGGGGGAGTCGCTTTGTGCGCCAGTTGCGTCTTTTTCACCGTCTTTGAGTCGTTTTCATCGTGTTTTTATTTTTCTTCTCATCCTTTTGTCTCCCTCTCCTAGAGATGACCTCACATTATGAACTGCCATGGAACCACACACACACACACACACACACTTAGCTTAGCACGATAATCACTTTCACTAACCCTAGGAAGCCAAGTCCTATAGCATTTTATGCTCCGTGGGTTCACTTTGCTTTTGTGTGAGTTGTGTGTTGTGACTAGCTAGTTGGTGTGCTTCTACGTTGTGATTCTGTTTTATATGCCTGTCCTTGGTTGACCCCTAGTGTAACGGCCGCTTTCCGACCGTTCGTATTTTCTGCGTGCACGTGCTTTATCGTGCACGTATTTTATTTGGCTATTTCTGAGCTCCGGCATATGCGATGCAATATGCCGTTGCGATCGTGTTGGGATGCTGAATTTTATAGTAATTTTTGGGAACGTTTTTTCACGGCTCGTTTTCTCGCAAAACGACTTTGAACGATAGGAGCGTTTTAGTCATTTGACTCAAAACGTCATTTCCAATTTTACGTAAATTCTTGGTAGGCATTATGCACGATCGGGCTCCATAGATCTGTGTGTCTCGTCTTCACGATCGCCCCGGTATTTTCGGATTATTTTTCTGACGTCCGGTTTGAGAGATATCGCTCGGAGAAATCTCGATCGTTGATTTGCCCAGTCAGATTCAAATTTCGAAATTTGTTGGCCAAATCTGGCTACATCTTTCTTTTAAATCATTTTAATATCTTCCCTAAACTGCTTCTTCTATTCTCCCCTAATTATTTCCCCTCTTTCTACACCCTCTAACAATATATCTCCCCTCTTTTTCTAAAATCCTAGGGTTATTTATCAAATATTATTATTATTATTAATAACCCTAATCTTAACCCGAGCCCTAATCTACAAAAACCCCCCCTTTCACATTTCAGCATCTAGGGTTATAGCCCTCAACCGCCGTCACCAATAATCCCCCCCGATCTCTTCCTCCCATCGCCCTCAGCCGCCGCACCCATCTTCTCCCCACGCCGTCGCAGCTCTCCCAGCACTGCCACGCCTCCGGCGATCGCCGCCGTGCCTCCCTACGAACCCCGATCTCCACGATCTCAATCCCCGACACCGGCCCCCTCACGACTCCGCTGGCGACCGAACGAAGCTGCCACGACCGTCATCTCTCTCTCTCGCCGGAGACCAATGGCAGAGCGCCGTCCGCACAGCCCGACCCCCGAGCACGCGTCGCCATCGTTCGCCGTCAGCGATCCTCGACCACCTTTCCTGCAGTCGCCCTCACCGCCGGAGGCCGCTAACGACACAGCAGCAACCGCTGCTGCGTTTTTCGACCGCCGGAGCCTTTGAACCGTCGATCAACCCCCCGACGCCGGCGGCCACTTCTCCGACGCCTCCTCGTCAACCCCTTGCCGCTGCTGCCCTAGAAGCCCGACGGCCTGAGCCACTCACCTCTCAAGGCCTCTCGATGCCGGTACCTCCCAGTCGCCGTTCTCATGGCTGCAAGACGACGTTGCCGTTGTCCGCCTCCAGCCTGCACGCATAGGTAAGCAAGAGTATGTCAGTTGTTTTTGGGTGGTTGAACTGCATGTAGTGATTTAGGTTAATAGTTAAGAAATCTTATAACATGTTGGTTAATTATCTATATTAATATTGACTGTGAACTACCATGATTAAGGTGCTATTAGTTTGTAACGGAGATTAAAAGTATGATGTTGGTTGTTATAAGAGCAGGGATAGGCAGTAGGTTATTTTAATCATAAGTTGGTATGCGCCAGATAAGGAGCACATTTTTATCCGTCCACTTTTTGTTCTTAAATGTTCCAAATTGCAATTTCACTGTATAGGACCGCAGTTTATGTGACCCTTAGGAAGCTTTGCTAAGTTGCATGCATATAAGGAGCTTTACTACGTTAGTGGCCCATGAATGATCAATTGCAGACAAGAACCAGGTTGAACTTCACTGGCTGTTTAATAAGAATAGAAGGCTCCCAGATGTTATGATCAGAAAAAGAGGCTACTATCTGTTGGTACAAATCAGTGGACTTATATGTTAGTCTTACTATTTTAATAATCAGTACTTTCTATTTTTATGAACAGAATCCCCTAGGAGTTGTGAGCAGTGACTTTTACTGATGTATTATATGCCATGAGCATCACTAATGTATAGTGCATTATATGCGTTGGGTAATAATGCTGTTAAGGATTCTCAGGGTTGGTATTAATCTTATGGTGCAGATAACCACGTCTCCCACCGCGATCCATCGCCGTTACCAGTCCCGACGTTGGACTCACACACGACCGTCAGACCAGGTTAGTGCCCTAACTTGTAGCGAACCCACACCATAGCAAATCAAACCCTAACTAAAAGTTGGACAACTACAATTAAATTTACTTTTCCGCACCAGTAAAATGATGCCACTGTAGAAATTGACCATCGGACAACTTTTCTGTGCACATAGGGTAGTGGTCGATCTAGGTTGAATAAACACCAAAACATGACTTATGACAATTTGGATAGTCCCGATAATCTAGAAACAAACCCTAAAAGGACTTGATGAAAATCGCGACCTGACACCGTCGCCGTGACATTGTTTCAGACGGACTACCACGGACGCGACGACTGGACGCGACGCTCCGGAAGGACGACACGCTTACCACCGCAGGCAAGTGTATCCACTTGCACTTTTGGCCGTGCTTAGGCCTTAGTTTTGTTAGAACTGTTAACTGTGAACAAAGAGAATCGGACGTGAAATGATAGCGTCCGGGATGACCCTTGATAGCTCAGACTTGACGACGAAGTCTGAGCCCGACAACAACAACTTTTGACATCGTAGGACTATCTTGTGTGTGCGTGCGTGTGGACACCCTAGAATTACCTTTTCTGTTTTGTCACGTCTCGTCCCGTCTTGCACAGCCCAGAGGGCAATAGGGCACTCTCCGAGTGATCCCTTGTCTTGTTACACAGCCCAGAGGGCAATAGGGCACTCTCCGAGTGATCCCTTGTCTTGTTACACAGCCCAGAGGGCAATAAGGCACTCTCTGAGTGATCCCTTGTCTTGTTACACAGCCTAGAGGGCAATAGGGCACTCGCCAAGCTAGAGCGAGTGATCCC
>JAULAV010003481.1:0-25000 GCA_030789695.1 Scilla litardierei
CTTGTACTTGCTTGTCCCGGGCTAGGTGCACCCCTACGCCATACTTGTTAAAACACTTCCTGGCTCGTGATCCAGAAGCAAGCATTCCCGTTCGGGGGTAAGGCCCTGGCTCGATACACGTGGAGGGGTAGGGTTGAGCGACCACTCAGCGTAGAAGTGTGCCCGTACAGCCTCTTCAGCTGTAAGGCGTGAACTCTGTGCATGAGGTGCTTACTTTTCTTGTCTTGTACTTGTCTTGTGAATGTCATGCCATGCTCGTACTTTACTTCGCTTTACTTTACCTGTGCACTCATTACTTTAACTGCCATGTCATTGCATCATGCTAGAACTTTTAGGTTGCTTTTACTTGTACTTTCAGTTTCCTTGCACAAGTCTTTTTAGACTTGCTGACATGTGCCCCTTGCTCTTTTGGGTGTCACATGTTAGACCCTGAGCCAGAGACAGTCGTTGAGGACGAGGTGTTTGTTGACGCTGAGCCTGAGCCTACGTTCGTCGAGGAGTACGAGGACACCGGAGACCAGTCTTAGTGACTGTGGAGTTACTTTTACTTTAGCTTGCTGTTAGTTGTCGGTGCTTGCACCATTTCTTTGCTTTCGTACTTTGTACTTTTGTTGGCCATGCTGGGCCTCTTTTAGACTCTTTTATTTTAGCCTGGTGGCTTTTCTGCGATGTTGAGATTTATTATTATGGATATTCTGAGATGTTTCTTTTGTCTCTTTCGTTATTATTATCTTTGTTTCGTTTCGCGTTGCAAGGACCTGCAGTTTAAAGTGATTGACGCTTATCGGACTTGTAGCTTTGTAGCTTCAAGTCTGAGCGGACCTTCTCACGCTTCGCCTTCACGTTTTTTTGGGAAGCGGGGCGTGACACAAACCATGATAATCGTTATTCCTACTCCCATTAATCTTCTCTTGTTTTGCACATTCTTACTATTTCACCCATATAGCTGGAGAAGAACTCACAAAACGAATGACATTCAATTCAATTTATCGCATCAATAGATTCTTCAACCCATCTTGTACCACACGATTAATAATATGAGCAATGCACAGTATATGTTTGTGTTGGCCACCCAATGGAGTGATTCCCTAATTTTTACTCTTTTTCTTTATATATCCAACCATCACATCACTGGAACTAGCATTGACAACTGTAATGGTTAGCACCTTATTTATACCCCACTCTAGCATATACCCTTCAATCGCATGTCTAAGATCTTCACGTATTAGACTAGCAACCAGAATGAAATTAAAAACCCTTTTGTGTAACATCCATTCTACATCAAGCCAATGAACTATGAGGCACACATAATTAATTTTCTAAATTGATGTCCAAGTGTCGGTAGTGAGACAACCAAAACTAGATGATTCGAATAAATTCTTTTAATTTTTTCCTCTCATGCAAAAACAATTTATGTATATATCTACCAATAGTCCATCTGGAGGGAATATGGAATTTAGGGCATAGAACAACTTCAATCCAATTCCTTCAACAAATTTAAAGGGTAGTTCATCCAACATAATCATTTTTGCAAAGGGCAACCCAAATTGCTTGTTCATCAAATTTTGTAAGAACTTATGTTTTACATTTTTGCACCATCACCATTTTGTCCTATTACAAGTTGAAAATCACGTTAATTTTGACGTGTGTCCTTATTGTGTGGATTTTATTTACAAGAATTTACATGACGTTCCATTTCTTTTAGAATTTGCCCAAAATTCTTGGTCACAATACTTGCATCTTACTAAGTCTGGATATTTTTTGCTCATTTTGTGTAAAGAGTTTCCATAACTCAGACCTCTTCTTTGTTGGCTTCTTACTCGGCTTGCTTACGGACATGGTTGTATCCATATTTTCTGTTTCTTGAATAACACTATTATTGGGAGTTAATGTTTCTTCTGCCTTGGACATCTACACGACAAAAATACAATCAAATTAAAATAATCAATTTAAACAAATAAAGGAAAAGTATCAAATCAATAATATTATAGAATCTAAAAATCAAATCAAAATCATACTTTAGGGATTTGGTCTGTTGTCGGCTCAGCTGGGTCTTGATTCGATCAGCTCACAAGCCGAATGGACGAATAGGAGTGAAAGAATTAAGATTCAAGAAAATGGAAACTTGAAAATGGAAAAAAAATGATGAAGAAAAATTGGGAGGTCGGCTGGGAACTATGAAGGAGGAAAATTAAGAAGCATGAAGAATAAATATGAAGAGCTGAAGAAGATGAAAAAGAGGCGAAAAATTACAAAATTTCTCACCGCTAATGCTTCAGCATTAGTCAACTAATCAATAATAATTTTGATTGTCACATTGTTTTTGGTAGGCATTAGTCGACTAATGACTATTCTGAATCCTTGCAGATTTCGGTTCGATCGGATCGGTTCGGTTCGCTGAACTGAATCGAAAACCAAAATGAAACCGAACATTTACTCCTCAAAACCGAACTGAGCCGGCCGTTTTCAATGAGTTTGGTTCGGTTTCGTTTGCATTTGGTTCAATTTTTTGTTCAGGTCGGGCTTTCGGTATTTCTTGCTCATCCCTCACAAACCATTCACCTGGGGCCTGTTCCACCACTTGAAAGTGGGGATGGTGAAAGTTGAGGGGTTGTGGAATCTTGATATGAGAAAAGTATGGTTTTATGTTCTTTTGGGTTAGAATGTTGGTTGGAAATTTTGTGTGAGAGTTTTATGTGGGTCCTACAAAACTTTCATGTGTTTCTTTGGTTTAAGAAAGTGGTATAATGAAAGTTATGATTGAGATGTGGTGACCTCTATTTTGCTTTGGTAAGCTTACCCCCCATTCTTGACTTGTGTGTTTTTGTGATAGTTGGTAGTGGATATGGATGGGAGAAATAGAACATGGAAAATAACCGGTAAGCATTAAACAAAATAAAGAAAATGGATGGAAGAAATAAATGTCCAAAATACATCAAACAATATAAAGACAAGACACACCGTTTTTTAAACCAGAGGCACCAGAGTTGAAGGAATTAAATAGGCCATGAATGAAACTAACAACTGAGGAAGCACACTTTGCAGTAACATAGATATCTCTATTGACCCAATTTATCTTCACCATCAATCGATTTTGTTATACATCAACAATAACATAAAAACCATAAGTCCAATGAGTGAGAACAGTCCCAACTTAATGGATTTGTAATCGATTAGGATGCTCTCTATTTCATAGTGTTTCGCTCTAATAGCCCTACAGCCTTATCCATACGACACACACTCTCTAACATCCTCCTCACAGACAATGAGGGGGCAGAACTGTTAATCTTGCATCGTTTTTCATTCTCAACCATTAAATGCAATATCACCTGTCTTGACCACTTAGCGTGAGGGGGATTCTTCCATAGAAAGAATGTGCATCTAGTATCTCAAAAAGTACAACTCCAAAATCTCCTGCCTGGGTTTGCTTGGGTCCATGATGTCATCCTCGGTGACCGCAAACCACAATTGCATATCTTGAAATCCTTTCCATCGGATTCCAAATCACCATTGCTCTCATCTCTAGGTCGAGATCTACTAGAAGAGCTCAAATCGAAACTCATATCTACCTTGCATTGTTAACAAAACATAAAATTAAATTAAAGTAAATTAACTAAAAAAAGATTGATATGGGGAAAATTTTGAGGAAGAAGCTTACCTATGAAAAGTAAAGAGCGTATCATGTTAATGTTCCCGTCATCTTTCAAACATCATCCCAGTCACACAAAAAAGAGCAAGCAACAAAATAAGAATATGACCAATAAAAAGGAATATCAGCCATCAAAAAGCAAGAAAACATCATCATCCAACAGACAGAAGCATAATAACATCAACCACAAGAAAGTCAGGAAAAGACTGAAAAAGCATGAAAAAAAACATTGACGTAAAGTAAGTAATAAAAGACATAAAACAATGGCCAACCAAGAAAGAGGCAATGAATGGAAACCTAATCAAGAGCCCTTAGAATTATACTGATGAGTTTCCCTGCTGGTTTCTTGTCATCAGATATGTGAAAATTTGTTCCATCTTCCCATTCACAAACAATATGCAAAGTAATAAAAAAATAACATGGCCAATAAAGGATCCAACCTGGAAGAACAGAACATGGCCACTAAAGGAACTACCTAGCAAGCATTCCATATCAAGGAACCAACAAAACATCAGCAATGGCATTTATTTGTTAGCATTATTATGTGTTGGCAATGTTCTGTTTTTTGGCTTGCTGTATCAAGCTTGCCTTCCATTTCAGTTGTTTACTGCTACTTTGCTTTGTTGCTGATTTGTTGGTTGCCTTGCCTTTTTAGCCTTGTTCTTTTTTTCTTGTGTGCTCTTTTGTTTGTGAGTGTGAGATGAGATTAACGATAAGCATACCAAAGCAAGGAAACCTAAATAAGCAATTAAAATTGCATACACAAATTATTCACTTCAAAAGTTTCATCATGGGGCTCTATGCATGTGGTGATATGGAATCCAATAGAGAGGATTTCATGATTGGCTTTGCTTGCTTACTCGGTTGGCTTTTGATTGGTCATGTTCTGTGGCTTGAAGTTTCATGTTTGGTTTGTTTATTGGCCAGGTTATGTGGATTGGCCATGTTCTGTGGCTTTCTTACTCTGTTGTTGTTGCTGGATCATTTGTGTATCCAAATCAGAAATGCTTTCATCATGGGAACCTTCATCTTTATGCCATCATAACATGGAAGACATGCATGAACCAGCCAAGCCAATAATGAAACAAGCAAGCCAAAAACAATAACATGGCCAACACGTAAAATGAAAGGATCAAGTAAGGGCATGTTCCACAACTTGAACGTAGGCTAGAAAGTGGGTAAGATGGATGCCATGCATGAACCGGCCAGGCCAAACCATAACATGGACACCACATAAAATGGAAGGCAATGATGATCCATCAAAGTCAACAGAGTAAGCATACCAAAGCCTAGCTTGCAACAGCAAGCCAAAAATGGTACATCAAGCCAAAATTTAGAACATGGCCAAAATAAAACAATAATGAGAAATTAAAACATATATCGTTGGTTAAAATGAAAGTTGAATTCAAGAATGATACATGAAGCCATAATTCATATCTTGGCCATCACATAACAATGAGCTCAAATTGCAACAAATAACATCATCAAAAAATGGATAACATGACTGCTACAGGTAGCCAAAATTCAGAACATGGCCAAAAAATAACAATGATAAGAAATAGCAACATATACCATCACCCCAACTTGAAAGTGGGCTAGAAATGTAAGGACCATCTACCTTGCAATACTAAACAACACACACAATAGAGGGGGGATGAATAGTGTAATGGCAATAATTGTGTAAATAAAAATAAAACTTGCAAATGTGGAATTATAAGTGCAAGAGAAAATTAATCTACAGAATTAAGCAAACACAAACACAAAGAGTTTTACCCTGGTTCCCCAACTTGGGTACATTTAGCCGCACCAAATATTCACTATTATCCTACATAAGGTAGTGAATACAATCCCTACACAAGGGATACCCTACAAGGGATTTTGTCTTACACAAGGACACACCAAACCCTACACAAGGATTAGTCCTACACAAGTACGAAAACTCCCACAAAGGGAGAAACTAACTCTCACAAAGAGAGTTAGGTTTTCAACTAAAAGATGAAACAAATAGACTCTTACATATACCTTGATGATGAACTTACTCAATAATGAATGTAAGGCATGGAAGAGGATCTCCAACCGCTGAGATGTGCTTTGATTGCACTTGGAGGATTTCCCTTGAGCTAGCATCAATGCGTGAAGATGATTAAGACTCAAATGAGGGAAATGAGAGAAATAAGAGTGGCTTATTGGTTCTCTTTGATATTCAATGTTAACCAAGAAATCTAATAGAACTAACCCATCTCATATATATATGAAGCCAAGAAAACCACTTAAATACAAGCAAAAATTAAAAATAAAGAAATCTGCAACGGCTAGTTGTTGGTCAAAAACGGCTCGGACAGGCGCCTGAAGGCAAAGGGACAGGCGACTGGTGTAACGGCTAGATTTTTCCAACAACTGTAATCTGAGCCATGAGTACAAGCGACTGTAGAAGACTACACATGTGCTTGTACCACTATGTAATCGCCTGTAAAGGCTTCAGCAGGCGACTGCCAAACTGGATGGATTTGAGCTGAGAAAAGACAACTTACGCACTTGTGCATTTAGGCAACTGACGTGCCCAGAACTTACACCTAAAAGCCACCTGGCGGTGTCACGGTCGCCAAGCGATGTATGGTTCCTAGATGTCGATTCTGGGTTCTATCCGCAGGCGGACGTTGTCAAATTATAGTATAAAAGATTGTCGAATCCCATAGAGATGGTGACGGTGTATTGGATCTCAGAATATTTCCAAATCACAGAGAAAATTAGCAGTCGGTTGGAAGATTGTTGTTTGATGTTGTTGATTTAATATAAGGAAACTAGGGCCTTAGGGATCACCACTAGGACCGTCAGAGGTCGATGTTAGACTAGGGTTCTTATGTTGCATTGGGTTTATGTGGATGGTCTCTTAGCTCGTACCACTCTCGTGGATTAGATCATCGAGGTACTTCGATGGCTCTCATTGACGCAATGGTGGTAGCCATCAACGTAGTGATATAGTTCGTCGGTGGATCCCCTCAAGGCACAAGCCGGGCATGGTCACGAGCCCTGGTTGGATCCACTAACTCCTAAATTAAATCCTAAAGATACTCCTTAAACAAATCAATTTCACCGACTATGGGCATGATCTCAATACGAGTTCTCCGAGGGATTTGGCTGGATCAACCAAAGTACTCCCCTTTTATTTCCAATACAACCTAAAAATCCAGATCTACATCTTTTTCCTAAGATCCTAGGGCAAACACATTAGCCCTAGATAAGATTACTCAAACATGGCAAATAGGACAAAGAAAGATGCGATTTTTAGATCGGAGTTCATAATTGCAATAAGAGAAAACAAGAAAATTGAGATATTTACGTACCAAAAGTAAGTAGCGCAATAGATGACGATAAGAAAATCCAAATCCAGAAATTCCATGCAGTAACAAGTGATAAAAATCGAGTCTTTACTTTTCTGGCACAAAATCTCCAAAACCTAGATCTAAATCTCTCAATAAAACTAAAACTTAACCTAAAAAACTTAATGAAAAAAGAAGTCCTTAAAAAGGTCTGGAAAAACGTCTTAAATACAGAGGGGATGGACCCAACAAGAAAAACTCAAAATCTTGAAGTTTGGGGCCCACTTGTCGCTGGCCGCGTCGGCTGCTCTACCGAGTAGGCGGTTGCTCGGTCAAACAGACACCTTGGCATAGACCCTGCCTGCTGTGCTGCTTAGAACTGATGCGGGCTACTCGGTCGAGTAGCCCACCTGCTCGGTTGAGTCGTCAGCAGGTCTGAGCTCCTCCTCGAATTATCGTTCTGTCTGCTCGGGTCGAGTAGGTCCTGCTCGGTCAAATCGTCAGGGAGTCTGTCTCCTTCGTACACATCATCACTCTGTCTGCTCGGGTCGAGTAGGTCCTGCTCGATCGAGTTGGATGTCTGATGGAGGATGCTCGAAGTTCGGTTGACTCGGTCGAGTCAACTCTCTGCTCGATCGAGCGGCTCATGCACATCATCCTGGCTAAATCTGCGTGTCAGCTCGATCGAGCAGTGATACGTCCGAAATGTAACCCTAAAGCAACCTAGCTATGGCGTAAATTACACGGAGATAAATCCCCAGCAACGGCACCATAAACTTGACCGGTCCAAAACTAACTCCGAAATGATGTCGTCTAACCGCAAGCGCACGGTATAGTGGCAAGCAGGTATCGAACACGGGGAAGCGGTGCTATACTACCTACTACTCCTAGGTTGAGTTAGACTTGCAGGTTTATTGGTGGATGTGGAATATGGAATGTTGTAACGGTGATGGGTGCGAAGGTCGTGTCTCTCGATTTCGTAAACAAGGGGTTCCACACAATATAAAAGAATAAAATACAAAAAAGACTAAGGCTTTAGGACTCACCACTAGGACCATTGGATGTCGATGCTAGGCTAGGACTCTTACGTTGCATTAGTTTTATTGGAGGATTGTAGCATCTAGAAAGTGAATTCATGTGTCTGGGCATCATTAATCTAACGTATCGCATTAACCCCGCTCTCGTGATAGGCGCATACGATACATGCATTAAGGATCTACAAAGTTCTCACCACTCTCGTGGTTTGAACGCTCTCAACTCGTACCACTCTCGTGGGTTAGAGCTTTGAGGTATTTTGGTGGCTCTTATTGACGCAATGGCGGTAGCCGTCAATTAGTTATATAGTTCATCGGTAGATCCCCTCAAGGCACGAGCCGGGCATGGTCACGTGCCTCGGTTGAATCCACTAACTCCCTAATTAAATCCGCAGGATACTCCTTAAGCTAATCGATTCTACCGACCGTGGGCACGATCTCAATACGAGTTCTCCTAGGGATTTTGTTAGATCAACCAAAATACAACCCCTTTTATACCCAACGCATCATAAAAATCCTATCTTTGCATCTAAATCCTAAGATCCATGGGCTAATCCCTTAGCCCTAGATGGAATTACTCATGCATGATAGCAATAGATATAAGAACAATAGAAAAACTTCATCGCAAGCCTCAAGGAGAAATTTGAATAATCAATCAATAAAAAGAACTCAAATAGAATTAAAGAAAACAAAAATACTTATCTTGATACAAAGGAGGTGCCTAGGGCATAGCCTAACTCCAAAAGATCGTCTCCAAAAACTCCAAAAAAGATCTAAAAACTCTTCTCTCAAAATCTACCCTTTGACGGCTGCCCCAAAATTCCCCTCAAAACCCTCGCGAAACACCCCCGAAAATACCCCTCCCAATCGTCCCCAAAATCCGGACGCAGCTTAAAGTTTGGACCCACGGCGGCTCAGGCGAGTAAGTGGCTGCTCGGTCGAGTCGTCAGAAGTCTGGATCCATCGCCTAAAACATCACTCTGTCTGCTCGGACCGAGTAGGGTCTACTCGGTTCGAGTAGGTAGCTGCTCGGTCGAGTAATATGCTGCTTGGTCGAGTCGTCAGAAGTCTGGATTCATCGCCCAAAACAACGCATTGTCTGCTCGGACCAAGTACGTAATTGCTCGGTCATGTATGCAGCTGCTCGGTCGAGCAGCCAACTGCTCGGTCGAGTAGGTTGATTTTCAGCCAAATTTCAGCACTGTGGCACTCTGCTCGGTCGAGTAGGGTGCTGCTCGGTCGAGTAGGGTGCTGAAAACAGATTTCAGCACTGTAACATCAGTTTGCAGAAATTTCCCAGAGCTCATCCGACCTCCGATTGGCACGTTCTTAGTGGCGTTAGAATGGTCTTGAAGTCTACTATCTGGGAAAAATATCAGAAAAATAATAAAAAATCATAGGTGATAGTATATTTGAAAATAGTGCATGGCTTTCATGTTTCCAGAACTTTGGGTCGCTCGATTCCTTCGCCGCATCGTAGCTCGATCGAGCAACCTAGAATCCATGAGTCATGGTATTATAGAACCATGCTTTCTTTGTTCTCCTCTTCTTCACTCCTTCTCTCCTCTTTGGCACCTCAATCATGTCATCATGAGTCTTCTTGGTGCTCTCATGTCGCCGATCGTCTTATTGACTCCAAATTGCTCCAATATCACTCCAAATCCATGAAATGGACATAAACGCTCCGAAATTCATATTGTTCCAAATAATAGCACAAAAGCGTATAAAATGGTGGTTTGGAGGGTGAAATGTTTCATGAAAATATGCGATAAAACATGTAAAATAGGAGCATATCAAAATCCCCCAAGCTTACCTCTTACTCGTCCTCAAGGAAGACGAATACGAAGCTCACCGGGAGGTAAAAATAAGAAAACAAAAAGGAATATGAAGAAAAGAGGGTTGCTAGATTATTCTCTCAGATCTCTCAACATTCACTATATATCACAACGACTCAGAAAGTAAATCACACACTACCACAGAGATTTCATATCTTATATAAACGAAGTACTTGAGAGTTAAGAATGAATGAAAGGGGTCTCTCGGGTATTCATACATTTAGTTTATATCAACATCCTATGTTTCATAGCATCGAATATGCATAACATTGGCGACACACTTTTCAATCAGAAGATATAACTGAGGCGTGGATATTCACACAAAGCATGCAATAAAGAATATAATAAAAATCAAGACATACACATCCTCATATCAAATCATAAGAAATCCCAGTAACTAAATTGTTACGTTAAGTTTTAGCATTATCAAACTTTCCTGTTCGTGCACGACTACACTCTAATGTCATGCTCACTCATGTGGTCAAAAGATTTTCCCTCCAAGCTTAATTGAGCTGTCGCATCCAAAGAAGTATTTGTGGATTTGGAATTTTGTTTTGGTTTTCCCAATAGTATATGTATTGCTCCAAGTAATGAAAGTTGAGTTCTTCTCTGAATTTTGAGCTTTTTTCTTTTTTCTTTATGGATTTTTGTAGGAGCAATAGTATTTGTATTTTTTTGTTTTTTGGCCCCTTTTTGGCTTTTTGGATTTTTGGAGAAAGCTTTTCTTTTGTATGGAATTTTTGGGAATGGATGCGGTAGAAATATCTTTGGGGAGTGAAATCAAGTGACATGTAGAGAATATAAGATATAGGTGTAGAAGGAATGGATATAATGCTCGGTTCACTCAAAAGTGCGCACAAACGGTTCTGTAAAATAATACTCAACTAAACTCGTATAATAGTACGGGTATCCTTAATCATATTAATGAGTGGTGACGTCAAGCAGTAATGTTTCAATTATATCAAGCATGCAATAAGAAGGCGAATAAGAGATGAAAGCAAGGCTTCAGATATTCTAGTGATGTTTGAATCTTAATGTATTTCCAATGAAATCATATGAGATACTACTCTACATATTCGATTTCAATAAGCTTCATACATTCGCACTAGAGAGATCATCAAAAGAATATTTTAAAGTACTTATAATGATTAGGATTATGAAATTCTATAAGTAGCATGGCATGAAAAATAAGCGTTGTGAGAGAGGTGAAAGCATAAGATAAAACATCACATGGAACATATCTAGCAAAAGAAAGAGAAGAAAATAGAGAAATAAAAATAGAAGAAAGAAATAAAAGAAAAACAAGCACGCAATGTGATGCATGAACACACATAAAAGGAAAATAATATGGAAAAAACCAAAAAGATGATGCAAAAATTTGAAAAAAATTCTAAATATCCCAAAATGAAAAAAAGTGCAACTAGATGGCATAGAAATACACTCCCCCAAGCGTCAACTTCACATTGTCCTCAATGTGATCATAAAAAGAAAAAAAGTGAGGAACAACGAAAAATATGAGGGGCGGGTGAATGAAAAATGACGAAATGAATGACATGAAATCCTAATGCAACTACATGCACATGCAATGATGCATGAGAGCGCTTTTCCCCAAGCTTATACCAAACAATCCTATTCAAATGACTCGATCGAAAAAAGTCATGGCTTCGCTAAGCGAGATCAAGTCAAACGAATAAGAAAGTGAGTATTCACTTGAAAGAAATGTTCGACGGTGGTTAGCAAAATGGCGGGACATATCAAAATATGAAGAGGGAAATTAATAAAAATAATGGGTTCGGGGTATAAAAGATTTTTGTGGCCGTCATAAAAGGTGATATTTATTCAAGCAAATCTATACGGTCCTCTCGATGTCGAGAGGATTCGTGTTTATTGAAAGCATAAAATACTACACTACTGGATTGATATCGCCTATAGCAAAAGGCGGATCCAGAATCTTTACCGGTACAGGCAGCTACTCTATCTACACTTTCCATGGCTCTGCCAGGTGCGTATCTCCACGGGCTCCATCAGATTCCAGTAATGCAGCTCCCAACATCTCCCCAAGGACTCCACTGATACCCTGCAAGAGATAAGCCGCATCAATCTGATGTGGATAATTCTTCCCCAAAATAAATGCATTCCAAAGAGGGTCATCAACATAAGTATTTAAAATTGAAGATGGTTGACAACACTTTCCTGGAAATAAATCTATACTCTCGTGCACCACGTCGATCAACTCCTCGTTGTTCGCCTCAGGTTGTTCAGTTAGCTTTGGCATATATGCGTGGGTCTCATCAGGCAACTCCTCCTCGTCGTCAGACTCGTCCCATTGCACCTCCTGATCATATTCAATAGCATCCATGTGTGCTAACTCCTTGCTCTCCTCCTCGTATACATCCCATTGTACCTTTTGTTCATATGTATGTGTATCCTGCAAAAGGCACGATGAGTCGTCAAAATCTGAATCATAAAAAACATCATACACAGGAGGGGAATCAAAAGCAAAGGGCGAGTGAGTAAAAGATTCTCCCTGAATGAGAGCTATAAGCTTTGAGGGATAGTCCTCGACGTCAGTGGAAGGATGAGGTGGCTGCGGAAGCTCTAGGACCGTTGTCTCCTCACCGGTTGAAGCATCAAGGTCATCAGCCTGCCGTGCAAGAATCTTATCAAGGTACGTATAAAAAATATATGGGCCATATAATCTCAGCCATCTCTGCCATAACACCTGATCAATAAAGACAAATACCTAGAGAAAAATATCAGTGGCACAAAAAGATAGAAATAATAGTAAAGCAGGTGGTGGGAAAAAATTTCTCTCTCTCTCTCTCTGTTATTTTTTTGTTTTTTTGTTTTTGTTTTTTGTGCTTTTTTCTTTTTACGCAATCTAATCAACCTAATTGTGGTAAATAAATAATATGGCGGAACACCTCCCCGGCAGTGGCGCCATAAACTTGATGCGTCCGAAATGTAACCCTAGAGTGACCTAGCTATGGCGCAAATTACACGGAGATAAATCCCCGGCAACAGCGCCATAAACTTGACCGGCCCAGAACTAACTCCAAAACGATGTCTTCTAACCGCAAGCGCAAGTATAGTGGCAAGCGAGTATCGAACACAGTGAAGGGGTGCTATACTACCTATCTTCTCTTAGGTTGAGTTAGACTTGCGGGTTTATTGGTGGATGTGGAATATGGAATGTTGTAATGGTGATGGATGCGAAGATCGTGTCACTCGATTTCGCAAACGAGGGGTTCCACACAATATAAAAGAATAAAATACAAAAAAACTAAGGCTTTAGGACTCGCCACTAGGACCGTCGAATGTCGATGCTAGGCTAGGACTCTTACGTTGCATTGGTTTTATTGGGGGATTGTAGCATCTAGAAAGTGAATTCATGTGTCGGGCATCATGAATCTAACGTATCGCATTAACTCCGCTCTCGTGATAGGCGCATATGATACGTGCATTAAGGATCTACAAAGTTCTCACCACTCTCGTTGTTCGAACGCTCTCAACTCATACCACTCTCGTGGGTTAGAGCTTCGAGGTATTTTGGTGGCTCTTATTGACGCAATGGAGGTAGCCGTCAATTAGTTATATAATTCATCGGTGGATCCCCTCCAGGCCCGAGCCGGGCATAGTCACGTGCCTCGGTTGAATCCACCAACTCTCTAATTAAATCTGCAGGATACTACTTAAGCTAATCGATTCCACCGACCGTGGGCACGATCTCAGTACGAGTTCTCCTAGGGATTTTGTTAGATCAACCAAAATACAACCCCTTTTATACCTAACGCATCATAAAAATCCTATCTTTGCATCTAAATCCTAAGATCCATGGGCTAATCCCTTCGCCTTAGATGGAATTACTCATGCATGATAGCAATAGATATAAGAATAATAGAAAAACTTCATCACATGCATCAAGGAGAAATTTGAATAATCAATCAATAAAAAGAACTCAAATAGAATTAAAGAAAACAAAAATACTTATCTTGATACAAAGGAGGGGCCTAGGACATAGCCTAACTGCAAAAGATCGTCTCCAAAAAACTCTAAAAAGATCTAAAAACTCTTCTCTCAAAATCTCCCCTCTGACGGCTGCCCCAAAATTCCCCTCAAAACCCTCGCGAAACAACCCCGGAAATACCCCTCCCAATCATCCCCAAAATTCGGACGCAGCTTAAAGTTTGGGCCTACAGCGACTCGGTCGAGTAGGTGGCTGCTCGGTCGAGTCGTCAGAAGCCTGGATCCATCGCCCAAAACGTCGCTCTGTCTACTCGGACCGAGTAGGGTCTACTCAGTCTGAGTAGGTAGCTGCTCGATCGAGTAATAGGCTGCTCGATCGAGTCGTCAGAAGTCTGGATTCATCGCCCAAAACAATGCACTGCCTGCTCGGACCGAGTACGTAGCTACTCGGTCGATGATACAGCTTCTCGGTCGAGCAGCCAACTTCTCGATCGAGTAGATTGATGTTCAGCAGAATTTCAGCACTGCAAGCACTCTGACCAGTCGAGTAGGGTGCTGCTCGGTCCAGTATGGTGCTGAAAACAGATTTCAGCACTATAGCATCCGCTTGCAGAAATTCCCCAGAGCTCATCCGACCTCTGATTGGCACGTTCTTGGTGGAGTTAGAACCGTCTTGAAGTATACTATCTGAGAAAAATATCAGAAAAATACTATAAAATCCTAGACGATAGCAAATTTGAAAATAGTGCACGACTGTCCTATTTCCAGCACTTTGGGTCGCTTGATTCCTTCGTCGCATCATAGCTCGATCGAGCGACCTAAAATCCATAAGTCATGGTATTATAAAACCATGCTTTCTTTGTTCTCCTCTTCTTCACTCCTTCTCTCCTCTTTGGAACATCAATAATGTCATCATGAGTCTTCTTGGTGCTCTCACGTCGTCGATCGTCTTATTGACTCCAAATTGCTCCAATATCGCTCCAAATCCCTGAAATGGACATAAACGCTCCAAAAGTCATATTGTTCCAAATAATAGCATAAAAGCGTATAAAATGGTGGTTTGGATGGTGAAATGTGTCATGAAAATATGCGATAAAACATGTAAAATAGGAGCATATCAAAATCCCCAAGCTTACCTCTTACTCATCCTCGAGGAAGATGAATACGAAGCTCGCTAGGTGGTAAAAATAAGAAAACAAAAAGGAATACGAAGAAAAGAGGTTCGCTAGATTATTCTCTTAGATCTCTCAACATTCACCATATATCACAACGACTCAGAAAGTAAATCACACACTACCACAGAGATTTCATATCTTATATAAACGAAGTACTTGAGAGTTAAGAATGAATGAAAGGGGTCTCTCTGGTATTCATACATTTAGTTTATATCAACATCATATGTTTCATAGCATCGAATATGCATAACATTGGTGACACACTTTTCAATCAGAAGATATAACTGAGGCGTGGATATTCACACAAAGCATGCAATAAAGAATATAATAAAAATCAAGACATACACATCCTCATATCAAATCATAAGAAATCCCCGTAACTAAATTGTTTCGTTAAGTTTTAGCATTATCAAACTTTTCCCGTTCGTGCACGACTCCACTCTAATGTCATGCTCACTCATGTGGTCAAAAGATTCCCCCCAAGCTTAAATTGAGGCATCGCATCCAAAGAAGTATTTGTGGATTTGGAATTTTGTTTTGGTTTTCCCAATAGTATATGTATTGCTCCAAGTAATGAAAGCTGAGCTCTTCTCTGAATTTTGAGCTTTTTTTCTTTTTTTTCTTTTTGGATTTTTGTAGGAGCAATAGTATTTGTAGTTTTGGTTTTTGGCCCCTTTTTGGCTTTTGGACTTTTGGAGCAAGCTTTTCTTTTGTATGGTATAATGGCTGAATCTGCGTGTCAACTCGACCGAGCAGCAGGTGCTACTCGGGTCGAGTTTCCTGGTAAAATGGCTGGGGCCTTGGGCACTTGCTCCTTTCTCTCGCTCACTCCTCCTCATCTCCTCCTACCTGCTTCCAAACCTCAGCGATCTCCTACGGAGCCTTACCTATGACGTCCTAGATGTGCTGGATGTGTCTGCATCCTAGATCGACTCCAAATCGCTCCAAAATCCCTGCAATTACACAAAACTATATGAAACTCGAAAATGGCGTTAGAAGCATAGTCGTATACAAAAATCAGTGTTTTGGATGCGAATATGATATGAAATACAATGAAATGATGCTATAAAAATATGGAAAATATGGACACATCAAAATCCTCCAATCTTACCTCTTACTCGTCCTCGAGGAAGACGAATACTAGCTTCGTTGGGAGATAAAAATAATAAAGGAAAATGGAAGAGAAAGGAGATGGAGGGGATTGCTAGAATATTCAGTCAGATCTCAAGCCCAAGCAACTTATTATGATACTTGAAACAATAAACCACATGCTAAAAGGAATTTCAAGTCTTAGCTAATCATCCGGCTTGCAAGCAGTAAGGACAAAGATAGGGATCTCCTAAAATCATGCTGTCAACTCATATCAACATCGTGCAATTCATAGTGTCTAGTATAAAAAGAGTTGGCAACGCACTTTTCAATCAAGAGATATAAATGAAGCAAATAGAGATCACACCAAGCATGCAAATAGAGAATGGAATGCAAATCATGGCGTTCAAATATTCATTTCGAATCCTGAAAAATCTCCAAAGCTAAAATATTTCGTAGAGTTTAAGCATTATCAAATCTTCTCATTGTGTACAGTCTCCACTCTAATGTCACACTCACTCGTATAATCAAATGGGTTCCTCCCCCCTCCCCCCGATCTTAGCTCGAGGCGTCGCATCTAAGAATGGGATATGGAAATTTTTGCTTTTCCTAGGTAATTTTTGTAGCTTCTAATACTAAGATGCAGAGAGATATTCTTTTCTCTTCTTTTTCTCGCTGTTTTTTTTTTGAATGGGAGCAAAGGTCATACAAATATGTTTTCTGGCTCCTTTTTGATGTTTTGGGATTTTTGGAAGCTATCTTTTTCTTGTGGGATTTTTGGTAGATATATGCGGTATAAGTTGCTGTCGGGGGGTGTGAAACCAAATGACATATAGAGAATTTATAAGATATGTGGAGAAGTAACATAATAGATTCACTCATAAGACGTGCACAAAGGTTCAATAAGATAATACCCTATCTAAACTCATGGATATCATGGATATTCTCATTAATCTCAAAAAATACTGAAGTCATGCGGTAAAATGCACAATCATAACAAGCATGCAATCAGAAGTGGATAAGATAACAAGCATGTGTTTCAAATAATCTAGTGATGCATGAAACTTAGTGCATTACCCAACAAAGCACATACTAGATACTACGGCATGCATTCAGTTTTAATTTATATTAGGCGTTCATTTAGAGAGATCATCAACAGAATATGCAAGCATATAATAGCAAGACTGAAATACTCTATATAGCACGTCAAACGAGATAAGTATCGTAATAAGCTAATGAGGGCTATAAGAGACGTCATCATGCAGCATAATTCTTGTAAAAGGGAAAATAGGGCAGAGAAAGTAAGAAAAATAAAATCAAGCATGCAGGCATGGCAAAAGGTGGAAAACGTATGTGAAGAAGAATAAAGGTGGGAAAATGGGTGGAAAATGAAAATAAAGAGGTGTAAAATGAAAGAAAATAAAAAGGAAAAAAATAAAAATAAAAGCGATATCGCTTATCCCCCAAGCTAAATACAGCAGTGTCCTCACTGTTGAGAACATGCTGACATGTGGGAAATGAGGCTAGGGTGGGAGGGTGGATAAGGAGATAGAAAGTGAATGGAAAATAAAACTGTGTAAAAGAAAGGAAAAGTGATATGATGCAAGGATAAAGTGATGATGCAAATGCATGGAATGATGCAAGGTGATGGGGTAGCGCAAAATGCAAAATGGGTCCTCCCCTAAGCTGTGTAAGACTGAGGCCCCGAAAAGACATATGTGCACAAAGTATGATGAGGGAGGGACCTGAGCAAAACGGTGAAAAATGCATCAGACAGCAGCACCACCCTCCAGTGGTGGTGGTGGGTCACGCTGCTGAGGACGAAGTGGAGGGGCGACAGCGGAAGTGGTGGGTCGAGGGGCTCGCTGACGTCTAATGACATCTAGAAGGGTGGAAAGGTAGTGGGGATGTGGGCGGAAGTGGCAGGAATGTGTGGGCGATGTGTTAGGTGATCGTAGGCGGGGAGAACGGCTAGTGGAAGAGGGGAAACATAGCCTCAGGAGTCAGACGAGGGCGACGAATTGCCCACGTACTCCTCCTCGGTGGTTGGTGTAGCGGCACGGCGAGCATAGCGTGCAGGTCGAGAAGAGGAGGCGTCAGTGGCCTTCCTTTTCCCCCGCCGTGCATGTGTGGGCTTCCTCGACCTAGTGCGATGAGGCATAGTGGTACAAGCAGGTGACGTGCATCAGAAAATAAGTAGAGGGTAGAGTGTACCAAAACGACAGTCGATGTGAAAGTTATATGGTCGTGCACGTGCCTGGCCGCGAATCTGAGGTATCCCCCAAGCTGCTCCTGTCCGTGGCCTCCGCGGTAAGCGCAATGCACTTGAAATAGAAGATAAAATAATATCCGCTGGCGTAAAAGTATCGTTTAGGGGGAGACAGACGTGGGACGATGCGGGTGTGAGGGGGATGGATGCAGACCGAGCAAGGGCCGTGCTCGGTCGAGTAGGGTGGGTGGGCATCTCGGATGGAAGTAGGTAACTCGACCGAGCACGAGCTGTGCTCGGTCGAGTAGGTTGGGAGGGGGCACGATGGGGGGTGGGGTACTCGACTGAGCACTAATTGTGCTTGACCGAGTAAGTCAAGCTGCCCTAGGGCAGCTGGAGTGGCAGCGGGGTGGTGGGCGTTGAATCGAAGAGTGAGAGAGTGGGGGTGAGGATGTGTAAGATGAGGCAGGGTAATGGGCCACGTCGACGATGCTGGGTGGCGTCGGCGACGCAGCTCCGGCAGTCACCGGAGCTGGGGAGGATAGAAATGGGGGGAGGGAGAGAAGTGGAGAGGGATAGAGAGAGAGAGAGAGATGGAGAAAGAGAGAGCAGAGAGGTGGACCGAAGGGCGGCGAGGGTCGGGTGGTGCTGATGGCGGTGGAGACGGTGGAGGCGGTGGCTGGTGGTCACGAACGAGTAGGGGGTTATGGGTACTCGGGGTGATTTTTGGGGGATTGAAAAAAGATTAGGGTAAGTGTTAAGATCGAGTTGAGTTTTTTATAACTCGACTCAGTCTCAATGTGGGCCCCACATGAATTAAGTTACCCGCAACTCAAGCCGAGTCGCATGGTTGCTCGGTCGAGTCAAATATTTAAAAAATAAATGTTATTATTTGTTCAGAAAACTCTTTTAGCTGCTCGACCGAGTAGGGGCTACTCAGGCTGTGTAGACAGAACATTGATTTCCTCTATTTTGATGCGCTTTCCGTGGCTCGGTCGAGCAGATGGATACTCGATCAAGTAAGTGGCTACTCGACCGAGTAGGGGCTACTTAGGCCGTGTAGACAGAACGCTGATTTCGTTGTTTTTCCTGCGCTCTCTGCTACTCGACCGAGCAGGGGTCTGCTCGATCGAGTCGCCTGTGGATCTTTTCCCCCAAGCATGTTCTTCTACTGGCTGCTCTTCTCCTGGTTCCCTTGCCTTCAGTACATCGTTTTGCATGCTCCCTTCGACGTTCAACCTGGCGAAAGGAAGAACTTGTCAGCTTTTTATAAATTTTTTTATTTGATAAAGCATGAAAAAGGTGAAAAAGAAAATCTAAGAGATAAGAAGTCAGGTTGCCTCCCAATAAGCGCTTGTTTTGAGTCATGAGCTCGACTCCCTCAATTTCTTCAGTGAATGATATTTGGCACGTATGAGATGCGTGCATCATGCTTGCCAACGATACCGTGCGGCTGTATTTGGCGTGCTTCCTCTCCATGGTCCCCTTCTTGCATGTAGAGAATGTCTTCTTGCTCTTGTTGGTGCAATGAGTCGTCCGGGGGCTTCTCATCAAGCACAGAAGATAGGCGGAAACCGCGTTATTATAGATGGAGTCGCCATCGTCATCAACGCTTATCTTCACCGGGTCCTTCATGACCCCTTCAGTAGTATACTCCCCTATAGCATCATCTTCTAAGAGCTCAAGATAGCTCACTCCTTCTTCTTGGACATGCTCCTTATGGATTTTTGTAGCCGGAATTGAGCTTCAATATTACCCACATTTATGGAGAGAGTACCTTCGCAAAAATCTATCAAGACACCGACCGTCGCCATGAATGGACGGCCAAGTATGAGTTGGGAACTCCCCTTCTCCGACATATCCATTATAATGAAATCCACCGGCACACATAATCCATGCGGTATTTGTAGAATGATATCTCTGGCGATACCTACCAGATATGTAAGTGAGTGGTCCGCCAGTTGTATAGACATGTTGGTAGGCTCCAACTCGCTTCCGGTGTGTAGCCTCTTGAATATGGAGAGTGGCATCAAGCTGATGCTCGCTCCCAAGTCGATCAATGCACGGCTAATAGCTGTACCTCCAATAGTACATGGCACTGTAAAGCTTCCTGGATCCGGTAATTTCTTTGGGAAGTGGTTCTTTATGATAGAAGTTGAGTCCTCCAAAAGCTTCACTTCTGCATGTTTCCGCTTTTCGGTGATGAGGTCTTTCAAAAATTTTGCGTAGATGGGAATCTCTGTAATATCATCCATAAAAGGGATTTTGAGTTGAATACCCTTTAGGAGATCCGTAAACTTTGCATACTTTTTCTCCATCTTAGCCAAAGCTAATCTATGTGGGTAGGGTGGAGGAGGTCAGCTTCCCTTATCCTAGGCGGCGTCCTTAGGAGTTGGCTTATTGGAAGTGGTCGTATCATCCCTTGGTGCCGGTGTGATAGTGGGCAAGGTGGAAGGTGAAGCCTCCCTCTCTCCATTCATGATAGGCTCATCAGTAGCCTCTTCCTCATCGTAACCAATGGGGACATCTTTAGTTGTAGCTTGAATCGTTGGTCCTTGGCCTTCCTTGCTTGTAACTGGCATCATTGCAATGTCGGTCATTCTACCTCCTTGCGTGGTGAAGTCGACCACGGCATTTGCTTGAGCTCTTGGATTTGGCTTCGGTTGTGAAGGTAACCTTCCTTGATGCTTCAATAGTTGGGACATCTAACCTCTTAGCTCTTCAAGTGATGTGTTAATGTTCTTGAATTGAGCAGATGTGTCTCGATTGAACTTTACTTGTCCGCTCATAAACGATTCCAAGGTAGCCTCCAAGTTAGAATGTGGTGGCGCTGGTGCATAGTTTTGCTGAGGCGGCGATTGAATTGGTAGCCCGATGGTCGATATGGCCCAGATGGCCTGAGTCCGTTCTGCTGCTGATGTGGTGGCGGTCCTTATTGTTGAGGAAGAGGGTGTGGTGGCCTCTGAAACTGTAGAGGTTGCAACCCTCCATTTGGATTTCCATATGACAATCCGAGATGATTCCTTGCAGCTGGATGCTATCACTGATTGCGTCCATCTCCTTGTACATATTTACTTGCTCAGATTGTGATTCGGCTTCGTCATATGGCCCTTTATTGGAAACGTATCTTTGCTCCCCGTATTCTTCTTGAGGATGATAAGCTGGAGTGCTGGTAGTTGTTGGAATAGCATCCAACCGTTGTTCGATCCTTGCCACATGTTTACAGAGAGTTTCAATATGAGTGTCAAGGTGGCTAATGACTTTTACTTCAGGGGTCCTGGCAATGATGGTGTGCTCCTCGTTCCATTATTGGTTGTTCACCGCCATATGTTCAAGCAGGTCAATTGCTTCATTAGCTGATTTTTCCAGAAGGGTTCCTTGTGTGACGGCATCAATGATCATCTTCGTACTGGGCTGCAGCCTGCTGTAGAAGCTTTAGACTAGATCCCATGATGGGATCCCATGATATGGGCACTGATGCTGATGGTCATTGAAACTTTCCAAGGCTTCGTAGAGCTACTCTTGCAGCAGTTGCTTAAAGGTGGAGATAGCTCCTCTGGTTCACACCGTTTTGGACGGTGGGTAAAATTTGTCCGCGAAAGCAAGAGCCAGTTGCTCCCAAGAAGTGAAGTGGTTGGATGGGTTGGCCCGCAACTAATATGAAGCCTTATCCCTCAAAGTGAAGGGAAAAAGCCTTAGCCTTATTGCATCTTCGCTCACATCCTTGGTCTTAAACATATCGCACTTTGCCACAAAAGTGTCGATGTGATGGTTCGGGTTCTCGTGCGGATTCTCGTGGAAGGGATCCTGATGTATCAGATTTATAAACCCGGTCTTTATCTCAAAGTTACTTGCCGCCAGTTGTGGCCTCAGAATGGAAGAATTTTTCTCGTAGCTTGGTTTCATGTGGTCCCGGATGGACCCGGTACGAGGCGGAGTGGAGCTATTTTCTGCCATCCGATCAAAGGATGTTTGACTCTTAGTCAAAGCTTTGAGAGTCCTTGTTATCTTCTCAATTTCAAGATCAAATAGTAGTTCTTTATCAATAGCTCCGAAGCGAGTAATCATGCACAAGACAACTCAGAAAATACCATGAGTAGCAAGATAATAATAATAAAAGAATAAAAAGGATGGAAAGATATGGAATGATAAGAGTTGCTAACAAGTTCTTCGAGGTAAAAATAAACCGAGTAACACCGTAACTGTCCCCGGCAATGGCGCCAAAAACTTGACGCGCCCAAAACTTACACCTAAAAGCCACCTGGCGATGTCACAGTCGCCAAGCGTTGTATGGTTCCTAAATGTCGATTCTTGGTTCTATCTGCAAGCAGACTGTGTCAAGTTATAGTATAAAAGATTGTCGAATCCCACAGAGATAGTGGCGGTGTATTGGGTCTCAGAATATTTCTAAATCTCAGAGCGAATTAGCATTCAGTTGGAAGATTGTTGTTTGATGTTGTTGATTTAATATAAGGAAACTACGCCTTAGGGATCACCGCTAGGACCATCAGAGGTCGATGTTAGACTAGGGTTTTTACGTTGCATTGGGTTTATGGGGATGGTCTCTCAGCTCATACCACTATCGTGGATTAGAGCTTCGAGGTACTTCGGTGGCTCTCATTGACGCAATGGTGGTAGCCGTTAACGTAGTGATATAGTTCGTCGGTGGATCCCCTCAAGGCATGAGCCGGGCATGGTCACGAGCCTTGGTTGGATCCACTAACTCCCCAATTAAATGTTAAAGATACTCCTTAAGCTAATCAATTCCACTGACCGTGGGCATGATCTCAGTACGAGTTATCTTAGGGATTTGGCTGGATCAACCAAAGTACTCCCCTTTTATTCCCAACACAACCTAAAAATCCATATCGACATCTTTTTCCTAATATCCTAAGGCTAACCCATTAATCCTAGATAAGATTACTCAGACAAGACAAATAAGACAAAAAAAGATGCGATTTTTAGATCGGAGTTCATAATTGCAAAGAGAGAAAACAAGAAAATTACGATCTTTACATACCAAAAGTAAGTAGGCAATAGATGACAATAAGAAAATCTAGATCCAGAAATTTCACGCAGTAACAAGCGATAAAAATCGAGTCTTTACTTTTCCTGCACAAAATCTCCAAAACCTAGATCTAAATCTCTCAATATAACTAAAACTTGACCTTAAAAACTTAATGCAAAAAGAAGTCCCTAAAAAGGTCTGGAAAAACGTCTTAAATACATAGGGGATGGACCCCACAAGAGAAACTCAAAATCTGGATGTTTGGAGCCCACTTGTCGCTGGCTGCATCAGTTGCTCGATCGAGTAGGCAGCTGCTCGGTCGAGCAGACACCTTGGCGTAGACCCTGCCTGCTGCGCTGCTTGGAACTGATGCGGGCTACTCGGTCGAGTAGCCCACCTGCTCGGTCGAGTCGTCAGTGGGTCTGAGCTCCTCCTCGAATTGTCGTTTTGTCTGATCGGGTCGAGTAGGTCCTGCATGGTCGAGTCGTCAGTGAGTCTGTCTCCTTCGTACAAATCCTCACTCTGTCTTCTCGGGTCGAGTAGGTCCTGCTCGGTCGAGTCAGATGTCTGATGGAGGATGCTCGAAGTTGGGTTGACTCGGTCGAGTCACCGCTCTGCTCGATCGAGCGGCTCGTGCACATCATCCTGGCTGAATCTGCGTGTCAACTCGATCGAGCAGCAGGTGCTGCTCGGGTCGAGTCACCTGGTAAAATGGCTGGGGCCTTGGGCACTTTGCTCCTTTCTCTCGCTCGCTCGCTCCTCTTCTCCTCCTACCTGCTTCCAAACCTCGGTAAACTCCTACAGAGCCTTGTCTATGACGTCCTGGATGTGCTCGATGTATCTGCATCCCAGATCGGCTCCAAATAGCTCCAAAATCCCTGCAATTACACAAATTTAAACAAAGCTCGAATATGGCATTAGAAGCATAGTCATATACAAAATCAGGGTTTTGGATGCGAATATGATATGAAATGCAAGAAATGATGATATAAAAATATGGAAAATATGGACACATTATCGACTGATGAACGATGTCCAGGCACCTGATGGTTAACAGGTGCCTGACAAATGTACTTCATTTATCTGTCACACAAATGGATTGGAGCTCAAAAAGACAAGTTACACACATCAGCTCACTAGGTGACTGTTGAACAATGTTCTGGCGCCAATTGGTTGACAGACGCGCGTTTCAGTCACATGTACCAAAACTCAAGTATGTAGTCAAGAAATATTGAATTAAGTTTGTGCAGAACAACCATCTATTGAAGGATGGTCAGGTGCCTGGTGAACACCAGTTGCCTGTAATGCCTTCAACAAGCACCTGTTGGAAGTCTAGAAACTCCAATTGAGTTTCTGGCATGGGGAACCTATTGGATTTGGCTTGTAAAAAGATCCTAAGGTTCAATAAGAAATACATATACATGAATGAAAGACCATCTAAACAAGGCATTACAAAGTTGTAGACTCAAAAAAGAGAAAAGTAAGTAATAAAATATTACGTGGATTACAATTCGCTTCTCCAAGAGTGTAAGACCATAATCTTGAGTAGCCTTTATTCTCCCTATCATCTTCTAAGCTTTGGAACTCTTGATGAGCTTCCTTTCATCAACATCCAGGCTATGGCAATACTCCACTTGATGTCCATCCTTTTGTAGGGATTCTTAAGGTCCCTTAGAGCTAATTTATTACTATTCGTCCTAAGTCGGACGAACAAA
>JAULAV010003483.1:0-25000 GCA_030789695.1 Scilla litardierei
CAACCAAAACTCGCACTTACTATACTTGGCATACATCTTATGACGTATCAGTGTCTCCAACACTGTCCTCAGATGACGACTGTGCTCCTCTTCAGACTTCGAGTAAATAAGAATGTCGTCGATGAAGATGACGACGAACTTATCCAAGATGTCGTAGAAAATCAAATTCATCAGGTTCATAAACACTGCTGGAGTGTTGGTCACACCAAATGGCATGACTACGAACTTATAGTGTCTGTACTTATTCCTGAAGGCCGTCTTCAGAATATCGTCCTTCTTCACCTTCAGCTGATGGTACCTACTCCTTAAATCCAGTTTCGAGAACACCCTCGAACCTCCAAGCTGGTCAAAAATATCATCAATCCGAGACAACAGATACTTATTCTTCACGGTCACTGCATTCAGCCCTCTGTAGTCCACACACATCCGGCGGGATCCGTTCTTCTAACAGAACCGGTGCACCCCAAGGTGACACACTAGGGTGTATAAATCCCTTCTGCAGTAACTCGTCCAACTGCTTCCGCAACTCCTCAAGCTCTGCAGGAGCCATCCGATACAGTTCCTTCGAAATAGGTTGTGCTACCGACATCAGATCTATAATGAACTCCAAAGCTCTGTCGGGTGGCAAACCTGAAATATCATTTGGGAAGACGTCTTCGAAGTCTCTGACGACTGCTGGCCTACGGATCTCCATCTGTATGGTGACAACGATCGACTCCTTCGGCTTGGCCCGGAATCCAACGGGCCCAAGCGATCGTTCTCTGCTGTGAAACTCGAACTCCGGGTGGCATGGAATCCTGAACACCACTTTCTTGCTGCGACAATCGATTGAAGCATGGAAATCTCCCAACCCATCGATGCCAAGAACAACATCGAAATGCAGCAGATCATGGACAATGAAATCAGTATAAAGCTCGTGTCCACTGATCACCAATAGAATCGAGCGACATCCCAAAGTAACCGTCACCACTCCGTTCCCTGTAGTGATGTCCCAACACTTAGGAAGTGTATGGGTGGGAATGGAGTGTTCTGTTACGAATCTCCAGGCTATGATGCACATAGATGCACCGGAGTCGAACAAGGTTAAAGCTGGGTAGGACGACACTAAAATGGTGCCTAAGATAAAGAGATCAAACTAAGATCAACTAGGGTCACTAATCTAACTAGGGATTATTAGACTTGCACATGATAAACTGGATATTTAAATGAATGCGAGTACTTTTTACTGCTCTGAACTTTTCGCATGACCTGCATGGGCCACCACTAAAACCTGTCACGCCCCGCTTCCCAAAAAGGGTGCGAGGACGAGATGAAGGTCCGCATGGGCCAGAGCTGTGAAGCTTGGGCCCAATAAGCATCTATATAGAAACCATTAAAATTACAGGTTCTTGCGTATGAAAGTTCATAACAATAAGAATAAGAGTACCCGAAGGAAATTGCATTCATTTATAAAGGAGATAATATCCGGTATATGACAAGTCTAATAAAAGAAGCCTAAGCATGGCTACAACTACTAAAAAGGAAACTAACAGTGCGACGCACCCAACCTAGGCAAAAAGTAAAGTGGTGCAACTCACCCAAACTAGAAAGTAGTAACCTTTGGAAGGCAGCAATGGTGAGGAACCTCTAGGTTTGGTCCCCGTCTGGCAGGTACTCTGGATCAACATTCTCTGGCTCCAAGTCCTCGAGCAAGGCCGGCTCGTCTGTATACTCTGTCTCGGTACCTGACGTACAACACCCAAGAGAAAAGGAGTGGTACGTCAGGTAAAGTCTACAAGGAAACGTTAGAAGACTGTACTGCAAGTGTAAAGGAATTTAAAGTTGACATGTTAATGTTGATTTAAAATGAGAAGCTGCAACAGCATGACATGTATAAGTAAGGAAAAGTGAAGACAGTGCAGAAAGTAAACATGGCAGGCAAAGTTGTAGCGTAAGCTACCAAGACAAGACAAGACAAGATTGGACGAAACTGTGCGACACCAAGCGACTCGACACCAAGAGGGTTCATGGCTTCAGCTTTGAAAGTGGACAAACTCTCTAACCTGGTGGCCGCTCAACCCTACCCCACCCAAAGATAAGACAAGACTGGACAAGCCTGTATAGGACCACTCACTCTGCTAGGTGAGTGCCTCTATCCCTACGGTCTGCTGGGCCACTCAATCTGTCCTGGTGAGTGACGGGCTTCCCGTAGGTGAATCTGTAACACTGTATAGGACCACTCACTCTTCTAGGTGAGTGCCTCTATCCCCACGGTCTGCAGGCCACTCACTCTGTCCTGGTGAGTGACGAGCTTTTCGTAGGTGAATCTGTACAAGGGATCACTCTATCTGTCTCAGAGAGTGCCCTATTGCCCGCAAGCTATGCAAGACAAGTCGTGAATGCTGTTACATGACATGACATGAGTATAGTTGTTCTAGGGTGTCCACACGCGCACACACACAGATAATCCCTAACTTGTTTGCAGTTTATATCTAGACTTTGTTGTCAAGTCTAGGTTATCGTGAGGGGGTCCTGGATGCTATCATTTCATGTCCGGTTCTCTTGTTCAACAGTTTACAGTTTTAAGAAGAAAGTGGCCTAGACATGGCCATAACTACGCAAGTGGGGGCACTTGCCTGCTGTAGCAAGTAGGACGTTTGTCGGAAGCGTTTCGTCTCTGGAAGCGCATTGGTTAGGTCCGCTATCACAAGTCAGTGGCGGGTGTCAGAACCAGTTCAGTAACCTATTAAGTTGTTTCTAAGTTGAACGGGGCTATCCTATCAGTTTCAAGTCAAATTTGAATGTTTTAGCCTATTCGACGATTCTATTCTATGTGCACAGTGAAAAAGTCCGATCGTCGATCTACGGTTTCACATCGTTTTAAAGGAGCGTGAAATAAATTTAGTGAGTTAAGTTTACGATTTTTATTTAGGTTTCAATGTCATAACGTTTGGGTTGCTACGAGTGAGAGGACTAACCTGGTGCGACGAACGCGCACGAGTCTGACGTCGGGTCTGGAACGGTGGCGGTGCTCGGTGTCCTTGACTGTGGCTAGCGAAGTAAGGGTGGTCTCGGGATCGTCTCGGGATCATCTCGGTTGAGAGTAGTGCAGCAAAATGGCACGGCAACAGGGTCGCCTCGGTTGCGAGTAGCGCAACGGAGTGGCACGAAAATGGTAACGACGTCGGGATCACCTTGGTTGCGAGTAGCACAACGGAGCGGCATGACACTGGTAACGGGTAACGACAGCGACATCTCGCGGCCCGGGGATGAAGCGAGGGGCTGCCGTGGTCGGTATAGGCAGATTGAGATGGGGTTTGCACGTGGGTGAGGGTCATGGGTTGCCGAGGGAAAATGGGTGCGGCAACAGGCTGTTTTGGCCGTGGGTGAGGAGAAGAGGGGGCCGGCGACTTTGGAGGAAGAGGGAAGAGGGAAGAGAAGGCTTTGCGGCTGCTAGGGTTGCGTGGACAGCAAGGAAGGGAGGAGGAGGCTGTCTCGTAGGTGGCTGGAGCAAGGCTGGGCGGAGGCAAGTTCCGGCGGCTACGTGGCCGCTGGTGATGCAAGGGCCGGCAGTTCTTTTCAAGGGCTATCGGATCTCATTTGGAGGGAGAGGGAAGAGGGAGATTCGCGTGGGAGGTTGTCGAGGAGAAGGGGGAGCTGTCGGATCAAAAGGGGAGAGGCCGGAGTGTGGTTGGGCTAGGTGGCCGGTGGCAGCAGGGGTTGCGCACGCGGAGGAGCAAGGCCAGAGTTTGGTTGTGCTCCCTTGCGTGGAGATAGCCGAAAAAAGGAGAGGGGGCCGGAGCTTTGTTGTGCGACGAGGAGAGGAGGAGGGGCTTGGCTGGAGGGATCGCCGGAGCGACGAAGTGGCCAATGGCGATGAGTGCGTGCGTGAGTGAGGTTGAAGAAAGAGGGGGATGGCAGCTGTGAAAGACATAGGCTAGGGTTTGTGTTAAAAGAAAGGGAAGTTTGCTAAATAGAGTATAAAAGGGGTGGGTTTTAGAAATAGATTGGAGAGAGTGTGTGAGAGGGGGATGGTAGGATTTATGTGGAAAATAGCTAGGGGAAGAGGTGACATGAAACGTAGAATCCAAATGGGTTTGATTAGGATTAGGGTTAGGGTTAAGAAATTGAATTAGGTTAGAGCTAATTAGGCTTAAAAGCAATTAGGGTGATAGGTCGGTTTAACGGTATCTGAAAATTACGAGAAAAATATCAGGACGACCGTGATGACGAGAGGCTCGAGGGTACGGTGATCGGTCATGTGCTAGGGGTCACGGAAAATGAAACAAAAAATAAAAAGGGCAAACTTCGAAGTCTAAAGTTACGACACCCCTTCAATCAAAGCTGATTTGTGGGAGAACGACCCGTGAAATGACGTTCACTAAAAATCCCACAAATAACTACTCTCTCTGAGGGTTACAACACCATATAACTTCTCACGTTTCGGATACAAGCGGAGTTCAAAATAAATACCCATACGAAAAAGAACGTACACACACGAAAAGCACACGGTCGCAAAGCGACCGTGACATCTGCTACCAATAATATGGCGGAATACCAGGGTGCCATCAATGGATTGAGATTGTCCCATGCATTTGGGGCAAACACGGCTAGACTCCTCAGAACTCCAGGCTCATCATTAGTCAGCTGCAAGGAGAGTACGAGGTCTGAGAGGAGATGATGAAGAGCAACTTACAAATAGCCAAGTCCATGCTATCTAAGTTCGGGCACGTCGAGGTCCTTTGTAACGACATGTATTTTAGGCGTATTGGTTTGCGTGTGATCTTGTATTTTTTCTTCTGTTGTCCGTGTGTTTTTCGTTCGTACGTTATTTTCTTCTACGCGTCGATGCGAGCACACCCCTATTTTCGGATTTTTCACTATAGTGTGAAAAATTATCATTTAACCCTAACTAATTATCATAACTCCTAATTAATTAGCCAACACCCACACCTTTTAACACCTCCTTTGGCAGATGAGATCCGAATAATTCTGATCTCAACTTATTGCATATCACTCTATTTTAGAGAACCTCCTTCACTCTCCCGTTCTTCATCCCCCCCTGCATCAATCATCAACATCATCTTCCCCCTCCGTCAACCAATCACCCAAATCAAAACAACCAAATCAAAATTGAAGAGGGAAATAGAAGAAACCAGATTTGCAACCAATCAAATCCTCTCCCCCTTGATTTCTCTCTCACCTTCCCCCCATTGATCTGCCCTCCAGCCCACTCACGTGCACAGACCGCTGCCCCTCCTCCCAAGGCCACCGCTGCTTGCACGTGCCACCCGCCACCCCACAGCCGCTGCCTGTGTCGAGATCTACCCATGCGCGCCTGGAGCCCACGCAGTCGCCGCCGCTGTTAGCACGCGCCTCCACCACCCAGGCCACCCCGTCGTGCTCCCTAGCCCCCTGCCACGCCGCCTGCCGCCCGTCGTCCCTCCTGCTCTGCCCCTTGCCACCCGTGTGTGCCCAGATCTACCTCCACCTAGAGCCGCTTAGCCGCCTTCCCCGACCCCCTTGGCCGCACCCCTTGACTCCCTGCAAAAAAGAGAAGAAGAAAGCAAAAAAGGGAGAAGGGAAGAAGCTAGATCGAGAGAGAGAGAGAGAGAGAGAGAGAGAGAGAGAGAGAGAGAGAGAGAGAGATAATAGGTGGGTTTGTTTTTATAAGTTATTAATTATATTTAAAGTTATTATAAGAATACGTTTTAATATTAGTTATAAATTTTTTACTTTAGTTTTAGTTATGAATTATTAGTTTAAGTATATTAGCTTAAAATATCATGTATAAAGTTAGTAATTGTAAATTACTTTCGGTTATAGTTATTATTATTATTATAAATTATTTTTAGTTAAAGTGAGTTATGTATTAGTATATTAGTATGAATTTATAAGTCGTCTTTATAAGTTTGTGTAGCTAACTCATGTTTGTAACACGTGTGGGCCTAGGTATATCTACCGTTGATCGAACCGCATCTTTCACGACACGGCGTATCGGTAACTCATCGTACTCTAACTATGGGTTTTAAAAACTTTAACGATGCATGTTAAACTGGTTTCGTTTCATTAGCAAAGTAGCTTATTTGAACAGTTAGATAAGCTTGATAAACTACACAGTATCATAAAAGACTTGATCGAACTACGAGTTGTACTTGATCGTAAAATGTGTCAACCTGGATAATGATTCCTAAATTGCAAATACAGTAGCATCACATGCACTTGGGTTTTTGGTGTAACTTATAATAGCGAGTGTGCGGGAGCGACCAGTCCGATCTTTATTGTTGTCACCGTTCGGGTTCTAGCAACCCCTTCAAAGTTGGAAGGTGACAAATTCACAGGCTTGATCACAGATTCTTGAATAGTATTGGATGTCTTGAACAGTATTGCATGTATTGATTGGCACAGTTTTGGTTCAACCCGGGTTCGCGCACCAGTGGTATCAGGTGGACTCTTGGTTGCTCATTGTACTCCGCATTATAAGTCACGTTCTAGGTTCGGCACAGTTATACTCTCGTAAACATGACATCTTTAATAATGTTTCTTTTAATTGCTTATAAATTGTGAAAGTTGTAAATCTGCAAAACTATATTTCCGCTCTATGTCCATACTATTATTGTATGCTCTTTCACTTCTAGTCCCTGCTGGGTTTCCATACTTGTATATTGTTTTAATTTATATGCTAGAGATACTTTGAGTTACGTCTGATCCTGGTGACCCTTCTTTTTATGGTGGACCCGCCAGATACCTCACAGGTGGACGAGGTGACACCTGAATTAGCAGACACCGAGTTCGCAGTTGAGTTTGACCAGGAGAATGCTGGTAACTGAGAGTGAGTGTGAGAGTGTAATATTATCTTATGCTTTTCTTTTCCAGAGTGTGGCTTGGTGTGTATTTGTTTTCGGGCTGTATTTCCTTTTCTGTATGCTGCTGGTTTGTAATTAGGTTGTATTTCATTTTCATGTATGAGTATTTGGCATATTTCTGCAACGGAGCTTGTATTGACTTCATTGGTGCCTAGCAGGACTTGCGCATGTACCGAACAGTAACGAGCCCTGGGAGTGGGTCGTTACATCCTTCACATGCCTATATCAGAGAACACCCAAGCAGATGTCCTCTCTAAATTGGTGTCGTCCTCGCCCAGAGATCTAGGTCGTGCCGTCTACATCAAAAGCCTCTAAAGCCCTAGCACAGCCGAAGAAGAGCCGAGGAGCATCGACCAAGGGCCGACTTGGATGGATCCTATCATCTGGTTCCTCACCCACGGTGAATTTCTGGCTGACCCAGTAGAAGCACGGAAGCTGGAGAGGAAAGCTCTCTGGTATACACTTCCCGAGGTGTCACTATATAGGAGACGCTAGATCTGGTTTGACGTCCTCCCTACCTCAAATGCCTCAGTCCACAGGAGGAAAACTACGTCATCCGAGGGATCGACGAAGGCCACTGTGGAAACCATAATGTGGGAAGATGATTACGTTGAAAGCTGTGAGACAAGGATATTACTGGCTGACTATGGTCAATGATGCGATTGAACACGTGCAGAAGTGCCCAGAGTGCCAGAAGTTCGCGAAGCTTAGCTCGGCACCTCCTACCAAAATAATACCAATAATTAGTCATGTGCCCTTCACCAAGTGTGGACCGGATATCCTTGGACCATTTACCCCGATAAAGCGGACAGATAAAATTCCTGATCGTGGCTGTGGACTGCTTTATGAAGGTCATAGAGGCCGAGCCCTTGGCCAACATCGATTGGAAGAAGGTCAAGAGATTTGTATAGAAATCAATTATCTATCCCTTTGATATCCCTTAGTCTATCGTCACCGATAACGGGTCACAGTTCAACTGCATTGGGTTCAAAGAGTTTTGTTCTGGATGGAAGATCAAACTGCTTTTTTGCTTCTGTGGCACACCCACAAACTAACAGGATGACTGAAGATTTCAACAAATGCATCCTAGAACCACTACGCAAGAAGGTCGGGGACACCTGCGTTGCATGGCCGGAGGAGCTCCCCGCGATACTCTAGTTTTACAGGACGACCTACAAGGATGCCACAGGAGAGACGCCTTTCAAGCTCACTTTTGGGGGCAGAGACAGTTGTCCCGGTCGAAGTAGGTAAAGAATCATTTCACATTAAGCACTTCGACGAGGAGAAGAATTCGGAGGGCCTCTGTTTGAATGTTTACCTCGATGCAGTAAGAGCAAATCTAGGGCTAAGGAGAGAGCTGATCGGTTTTGTGCAAATTGATTTAGAAACCCATATTGATGGAGCCAATCATTTTTCATCACTGTCGACAAAGAGAAACGATCACTTAGAAAAGAAGGAGGCTTAGAGGACGAGCATCACGGTAAGAATAAGGCTCAGACGAGTGTCAATACCTATCGGTTTTCCTTATTAATACCCATCATTCTTTTAAAGGGATCGAGATTTGGGGGCGATCGGTTTTCCTCGACAGAGCATATATGAAGGATTCGGTCGTGGATCGATCAGATTTTTGGGGAAGATGGAATCTGTATTTGGAGGAAGAGATCGATCAAATGTAAGGATTTGGTCAATCGGTGCCTTATTTCTACGACTGCGATGAAAAGGGATTTCTTTTAGTGGGTTTCACTAACGGCTCCGTCAGTGAAACTAAATGATAAAATAAGGATTTTTTGTGGGGTTCTCCCTAACGGAACCGTAAGTGGCACGAAAATCTCCCTGATGGATATGTCAGGAAAATCAACTTTTGGGTAACCTACCCGTCAGTGATATCATAGAAAAGATCCCAACTTTTGCTGATGACCATAATTTCTCGTCAACGAATGGTAACGTGCCACAATGAAAAATATGTGCCGACCAACAAACCATTACTGACGTAAAGGGACTACAGTTAGTTAAGTAATCATATTTTTTTTACAGTATGCCCAACATTCGCTGACAAAAATGACTGTCAGCAATGTGGAACTTTTGCTAACGGAAGCAGTCGGTGAAAACTTAACGTTTGCTAACGGCAAAGAGGCCGTCAGAAAAAGCCTTATGTGCCAACTGTTCACAGACGGGGATGCGATGTCATCGGTAAAAGTCGTGTTTATGTTGACTGCGTCTGTCAGTGAAATTGTTGATGTTGTGACGATGTTTTGAGCCGTCAGCAAAAGCCTTATTGCGCTGATAGTGTTGACTAGCCGTCAGCAAATGTCAGGATTTAATGATGGAAAACCTAGCCGTAAGTGAAAATACGTCACTAAAAATAAAAACCGTTTTTCTTGTAGTGGTTGTTATTTAGTCATGGTGAGGCATAAGAGGAGAGGGTAGAGGTGGCAGATGTGGTGGGGAAGGAGGCTACGGTGGAAAACACGTTCAAGGTAAGCATGTCCTTTCCCATAGTTATGAACTCGGTCCTGAACATTCTGAGTGTTGTACTTAGTTACAACTGTATTTCCACAACCGACACTAATAATGATGTATTGATAGATAGACCTAAGTGCACGTGCAGAATCTGGCTTGCATATAAAGAATTAAGTAGTATGCATGTCATAGCCACCTAGAGCATGAGTAAGTCGAGATTAGGAGGTTGTGATACTGGCTCGATTTCTGCGATTCTCAAGTTAGGTCATGAGAAACAAAATAAAATATGAGAAAATGCACTTTTTCCCTTTAATTGAAGATTATTCAGAAGGAAAATAATAACAAATTGTTGTAAACTTGGTGGCTACTGAATCCGTAGCCCTGTATTTATAGCAATATGGTTACATAATGGGTGAATACCCAATAACAAGTTGGGCCTCCAAAAGCCCGTTTATAACACTTCCCCTTATCCATCCATTGTTGTAAGCCATAATGAACGCTTCAGGATTCATAGAGCTTATCTGATCATGGGTCTATGGATACTTCTGGATCCCAAGTTCAAGAGCTCTTGCCTCATTAAAACTTTTGCCATGGAAAACCCAGTGGGAAAAACCAGTGGCTAAAGGGAAAAGAGTACAAGTCTCTGTAACTTCCCCTGATCGATGGATATCATCAGAGGTGGATACTTCTGGATCCAGAGTTGATGTGGCTGCCTCGTTAAAACTTTTGGCTATGGAAAACCCAGTGGAAGAAACCAATAGCCAAGGAAAAAGAGTACAACCTGACATTAACTCCCCCTGAAAAGTACAAGCTTCAGGCGTGTAAATCTCTCAACTGTCTCATCCCAATTCCTAGTACAAGTTTTCTAAAGGTACTGCGAGGTAAAGCTTTAGTAAATAGATCTGCCAGGTTGTTGCAAGACTGGATCTGCTGGATGTCGATCTGGTTGTCTACTTGCTGTTCATGCGTCCAGAAGAGCTTGGGGGAATGTGCTTCGTCCTGTCACCTTTGATGTATCCACCTCGTAGTTTAGCGGTGCAGGCAGTATTGTCTTCATACATGGTGGTTGGTCCAAGATCTCCCGTCTTCAGGCCGGTGGTCTTGAGGATGTGGTGGATGACTGATCAAAGCCAGAAGCATTCTCTGCTAGCTTCGTGGATCGCTATGAGCTCGGAGTGGTTGGATGAGGTCGTTGTTGAAGTCTGCTTCATAGATCTCCATGAGATGGCCGTCCCACCGTATGTGAACACGAAACCGGTCTGGGACTTTGCGGTGTGTGGGTTGGACCTGTATCCTGCATCTGCATAACCGACTAATTCGGAGGATACACCTTTCTTGAAGTATAGTCTCAGGTCCACAGACCCTTGAAGGTAGCGCAGAAGGTGCTTCACTCTGTTCCATTGGTGCTTTGAGGGTGCTGAACTGTATCTGGCTAGTAGGTTAACTGTGAACGCTATATCGGGACGCGTGCAGTTTTCCAGGTATATGAGTGCTCCTATCGCACTTAGGTAGGGTACTTCAGGACCCAGTACTTCCTCCCCCTCTTCTAGCGGTCGGAAGGGGTCTGTATTAACATCCAATGATCTGACGACCATTGGTGTGCTGAGCGGATGACATTTGTCCATGAGGAAGTTTTTCAGCAACTTCTTCGCGTATGTCGATTGGTTTAAGAGGATTCCTCCACTCAAGTGTTCAATTTGTAAGCCTAGGCAGAACTTCGTTTTGCCAAGGTCTTTCATCTCAAAAGTCTGTGTGAGACTCTTGGATATCTCACCTATCACTTTAGGAGATCAGATGATGTTTAGGTCGTCTACATAGACAGCTATAATTACGAATCCTGTTCCCTTTGCTCTTATAAAGATGCAAGGGCAGACTTCATTTGTTGTGAATCCTTGTTGCACTAGAAACTCACTGAGTCTATTGTACCACATTCTCCCCGACTGTTTTAGACCATACAGTGATCTTTGGAGTTTGACAGAATAGACGTCCCGAGGTCTTTCTGTCATTTGTGTCGGTAGTTTATATCCGTCTGGGATTCTCATATAGATATCCTTATCTATATTTCCATATAGGTATGCAGTCACAACGTCTATGAGCTGCATATCCAAGCCTTCCTTTGTAGATAGGCCAATAATGAAACAGAAGGTGATCGCATCCATGACCGGGGAATATGTATCGTCATAGTCTATTCCTGGTCGTTGGGAAAAGCCTTGTGCAACACGGCGCGCTTTATAGCGCACGATCTCATTATTCTCGTTTCTTTTTCTCACGAATACCCATTTATATCCCACAGGTTTAACACCTTTGGTGTTCGGACTACATGTCCAAAAACTTTGCGCTTCGAGAGTAAGTCCAGCTCTACTCCTATTGCCTCGTTCCACTTTGGCCAATCATCTCTGCGTTTACATTCTGCTAGAGAGCGTGGATTGGTCTCATCGTCGTATTCAGTGACATGAGTGGCAATAATGAGCGCGAAGTTATCATCGATGATTGTGGTTTTTCTGTCCAGTACCTCCCTAGTACGTACATAGTTTAATGATATTTCTCCTATATTTTCCTCTCCAGGGGTTGTTGGGAGGGGAGAGGTATCTGGGCTGAGCTCAGCATCCTGTGGTGGTATCGTTATTATTGCTCCAGGATTTTTCCTCTTTCAAGGGTTTTTATCTTTGGAGCCAGGGCCATAAACTTGACGTGCACCCCGGCTTGCTATCCGCAAATGGCCGGGGGACCTGCGTGGGGGTTTAGAAATTTGTAATCGCAAGCGCACGGTGTTGTAGTGTGGCTTGGGGGTCGAACACAGGGAGGCGAGGTTGTGCTTGAGTCAAGTAGGACCAAAATCACCCTGGGGGCGAGCTAGCCCGAATCGGTGGATGGTTGTCACGGAAAGGAGTAAAGGGTATGAACAATACAAAAATAAACCCGGGACTTTGGTTTCCACTCCGACGAGTGACTCTCGCCGATACGGCCTACGGGTATGGATAGCGATCGGAATTAGGGGTTGATGGTGGGACGTTGCCTCTGAGAGTGGTACCGGCATCCCATGGGCCTGATATTCCGGTCGGTGCCCAGGATGATACACCGGACTTCCCGGATTCGATCAGTGGGCACTCCCGTGTCCATTAACACTGATCGATTCTAGGAGCACTAAGCTCACAACGATAACTCCCAACATCTCATCCTGCCGCTCCCGCATGCTAGGATTCGACGTCTACGCTATGGGCGTGAGCTACGGCTAGGGAGTCAACCGCCAAGTTTATTCCCCCTTGGCCCAACGGTCAAAGGCGGTCTTTTTCCCGCCGATGACAATGAAACACCCCGAGTAACCGTTAGATTCCTAATCCCTATCGATTTCCTAACCCTATGGACGCATCGGGAAGAGCCCCCGAAGGGGTTTCCACCAAAATCCCAGATTTGGGAACTACTCACAAAAATCCATTAAAAAGCAATCTAAATAAAAATTAACCGTTGGAATCATAATCAGACAATTGGAATGCAGAAGTAATAGAGTAGATAAGACAATACTAAAATTTGAGAAAGATCTGAAAACTTACAAAAGAGTAACAATTACAGCCGTCACAATAGGAGAAAACAGTAAAAACTAGCAGCTCCCCGTTTCTGGAACCCTAGGGGTTCTATTTATAGACTCTCGCATCACCCGATCGGTTGACAAGTCAACCGATCGGTTGATCCGTTACAAAATAATAACAGAAAACGGTGAGCTTTCACCCGGTCATATGAACCGGTCGGGTGAGTTCTTGAGTGACCGGTTGGATCTTAGCGCCGTCGGGTGAAACGATCGGTTTGGTGCCCGTGTCTTCAGCTCCTCATCTTCAGCTACAGATGAACCGATCGGGTGAGAGTCACCCGATCGGTTGGCATTTTGCTCGAAAAGACAGAGAACAGGCCCCCGTTGAACCGGTCTGTGAACCGGTCGGGTGACTTCCATGTGAGCTCCGGCTGAGACCGGGTGGTGCATGCGTGCATCACCGATCGGTTGGAGATGACCAACCGACCGGGTGAGGGGCTGAAAGGTGTATTCTTTGGCGTATGACCCCCTGGATCACGCGTGACTCCTCCCGTTGCTCCGGGGACTTGAGATATCGTCGTTAAACGTCCCCTACACAGTCAATCTCCTGCAAACATGGACAAACAAAGAAAAGTGAAAGAAAACGAGAAAATACAAGAAAATGAATAAAAGACGGCAGAAAAACGCGGAGAAACACAAAAGAAAACGTGCGTGAATATATGAAATATAAACGCACGTCAGTCGTCCTCTCTTTTGTTGAGGTACGGCTGCTTCTACTACAGGTGGATTGCATCCATCTTTGGGTATGTCAATCCTAGCTGGCGTATTTGCAGCAGGGACGTGTGATCTGACAATCTTCTGGTTGTCAGTGAATTTGTCCGGTAAAATGTGAATGGTATTTTGTATTTGAAGGATCTTCAGGATCTCATCTTCACATTGGTTTGTACGCGGATCAAAATGGGATAAAGTTTTGGTATACCATGAAATGGTCTTTGTAGCTTCTGGCTTCTCTGTGTTAATGCCTAGTTTGGAAAAAGTGCTTTCGTCAAACTCACAATCTGCTAGACGTGCCTTAAAGGCGTCCCCAGTTAGGGGTTCTAGGTATCTAATGATCGATGGTGAGTCGAATCCAATGTAGATACCCAGACGACATTGAGGACCCATCTTGGTCCTTTGCGGTGGTGCTATGGGGACATAAACATCACATCCGAATATCCTCAGGTGAGAGATATCCGGCGGGTTTCCATATGCAAGTTGCATCGGAGAATAGGATTGACTACCTGACGGTCGTAATCTTATTAGCGATGCAGCATGCAAGATGGCATGTCCCCATGCGTTCACCGGCAACTGGCATTGCATCAACAATGGACGAGCAATCCATTGTAGTCTCTTTATAAGAGATTCGGCTAACCCGTTCTGGGGGTGAACATGAGCTACAGGATGTTCAACTTTTATGCCGGTTGCTTGGCAGTAGTCTAGGAATACTTGTGATGTGAATACCCCAGCGTTCTCCAGACGCAATTTCTTGATCTGCTTATCTGGGAAATGTGTCCGTAACTTTATGATTTGTGCCAGTAGCATTGCAAATGCTACTTTACGGGTGGACAGGAGGCACACATACGACCATTTGGAAGATGCGTCAATCAGTACCATGAAGTACCAAAATGGTCCACTTGTGGGGTGAATAGGCCCGCAAATGCCTCCATGTATTCTCTCTAGGAAGCTCGTAGACTCAGTGTCCACCTTCAGGGGGGATGGTCTCGTAATCAATTTCCCTTTGTGACAAGGGGGACAAGGAGATGCACCCTTTCAAAGTAGCTTCAGGCTTTTCGAGTTAAGTCCACGGGATTGGGATATGATGCGATGCATCATATTCCTTCTAGGGTGTCCTAGTCGATTGTGCCAGAGTTGGAATTCTGGTTGATTATCGCACTTCTGGTGCTCGAGTGTGTTTGCTTCCATTGCTCTTATCCTTGTATGGTAGAGACCCGACGGGAGACCCTCAAAACGCTCGACGGTGGTTTTAGCACCGTTTTTATGAGACGTCACATACATGAATTCTCTGTTTTGTTTACTCACTATCTCGAGGTGGTATCCGTTTAAACGGATATCTTTAAAGCTTAACAGATTTCTATGAGAGCTAGGGGAGAAAAGCGCATCTTTTATTAGTAGTTGTGTTTTATTGGGGAGCATAAAATGTGCTTCCCCTGATCCTTCAATAATTCCTGATGGACCGGAGATTGTATTCACGGTTCCATCGTATTTATCAATGCTTTGAAAAAAGCAGATGTCTTGGAGGATCATGTGCGTAAAGGCACTGTCCACTAGGCATTTATAATCCATCTATTTTTAAGAGAAAAACATCGCAGTATAAGGCACAAGAAGAGATATACTACTAATTATTCAATGTCTGAAAAGTTCATCAACATGCTAGAATTTAAACAAGCAGATAGGAAATTGTTTTTCAAAAATTACAATGCATAGAAAATTGATAATGCCTCAGTCGAGCAGGTCATCGTTTGAGAAGTCCTCAGCGATGAACCTGATTGGTGACAGGTCTTCTTGTTCTACCAGGTTTGTCTCAGCTTGCTTCTGGCTCACTTTGTACAAGTCCTGTAGGTGGCGTGGAGTTCGAAAATTCCTGGACCAGTGTCCAGTCATGCCACACCTATGGCACTTATCTTCCCAGTCCTTTCTGGGGGCAGATGTCTGGCCGTCGTCCTTTCTTTTCCACACATTTTTCTTCTTGCCCTCATTATTGGTTCTTGGAGGGGGTCCTCTAGCCTGCTTCTTCATTGCCTTACCCTTCTGGGGTTTGCCTTTGAAGTTACTCTTCTTCTTCTGGGAGGAGCTGTGATGCGCTTCAGGCGCAGGAGCAGTGCCGGTAGGCCGTGAGTTATGGGTGGCTAGAAGGAGGTCTCTATTCTGCTCTGCCATCAGAAGGCATGAGAGAAGCTCTGAGTATTTCGTGAACTTTCGTTCACGATACTGTTGCATTAGTATAACATCCTTCTCGTGGAAGGATGTATACGTCTTCTCTAACATGCGCTCCTCCGTCACCTTTTCACCACACAACTTCAGGCGTGAAGTGATGCTAAAGAGTGCCGAGTTGTACTCGACAATAGACTTAAAGTCTTGGAGACGGAGGTTCTCCCATTCATATCGCGCTCGGGGAAGTATAACATCTCTTTGATGTTTATACCTATCCTCGAGGGCGGTCCATAACTCATAAGAGTCTTCCACCATTAGGTACTCGGCCTTCAGGGTCCGATCGATATGGTGTCTGATATAGATAATTGCTTTCTCTTTATCTATATCAGAAACCTTATCGCCTACAGTGATGGCATGGCTCAGTCCCTGTACTCGCAGATGGAATTTTATGTCCAACTGCCAGCTTAAGTAGTTCTTGCCGGTAGCATCCAATACGTCGAAATCGATGCGCGCAAGTTTGGCCATTTATCTCTCTAGCATGTATAAAAATAGGCAGTAATTAGATATTTTTCACAGAGAAATAAATAAATAAGCATTTCAGACACAAATATTTGCTGCGTGGATCGGCTAATCACCATATTAATTACAGTCCATATAGTCCCAAAAAGAATGAAAGTACAACTCGGGAACCCCGTGGGGCCCCTATTCTTCTGGAATTGTCCTTCATCTTCCTGAGGCATCCGCCGGTCTTGTAATTTTACAAAAATATCCTCACTACATTTTTCTCTCTCAGAAAAAAGGAAAATAATGCAAGGGAAATAATGGTGATAACTAGCCGATCCAAAACCACAGCAAATATAAACATTCGTCGCAGGCAGAATAAATGCAGCAGGCATTTAATCATCACATGCAGTTTATTCATTACATGCAATTAATCATCACAGGAAGTTTATAATGGAAATGAGAATTTTTCGTTTAAAAATTATTAGACCACTAGGCAACGTCATACACCGTTAGGTTAGTTGACTAACGGCAGAGCGGTCGCATGATCTTCCAAATTTTTAAACGTATAATATTCAGTAATCCGAATAAAATGCGATGAATTAGAAGCGTGTAATTAGTCCAGATTTTAACGCAAGAGAAATCGTAATTAAATCTGAAAATAATTTTGAAAAATAGGAAATTTTTGTGGTCAAACCTGTTGGGAGCAACGATCTAGGATCTTGGTTTGATGATGACAAACGTGTTGTTACATTTGACGTGTACGCTTAGTGTGTTTCAGGAATGGCAAGGCGGTAAATTCTTAAAGTGATGACTTAGTCAACCGGTGGAGGAATTGCTATCCACACAGCTAATGGACTTGGTCAACGTGCTATACACAAAGCGATGTGACTTGGTCAATATGGAGAGAGATGGAATCTATTTGGGATTTGGTCAAATCAATTAGAGATTTATTTCCAATTTCATACCCAATTTGAATTGCTATCAAATCACATTGCATATATTTGCAAATCTTCATATCCAATTCAAAATTCATATTCAAACTACCAAAACCAAATAAGATCTCCCATTCATATCCATATTCAAAAGAAACCCTTATCCTATATATACCCATCTTCTTCTATGGTTGAAAGCGTTCGGCTTAAAAATATTGAAAAGGGGCCTACGGTAAACAAAACTCCAAAAGTCAACATCTCAACCCTTGCTACAAGTTTCCAAGCCAAAAGAAATAAATAAAACCCCTAACCTATCATCTAAAGGGGGAAGAGCCGCATCCAACATATATTTTCTCCAAAGCTTCATGAAAACCTCTTTCTAGGAGCTCATAAAAAGCCCAGCATCAAAGAGAATACCTCGCAAGAGCCTTCTTCAACGTCTCCAAGCTATCAGACTCCCACGGACACAAAATCTTCAGAAGCGAGACTCACGTGCAAAAGCTATGTCATTTCGCTCCGACGCTGATCATCCACACGTAGAAGTCATCCGATCGGAGAAAGCAAACGAGATGTGAACGGAGACGCCGTCAAGTCATCGCCCTCACCGTCGAAGTTGAGTCGCCGTCACAGCTTGACGTTGCCGGAAGAAGATCTCACTGCTGCACGGAATCCGCCACCGCCCTCGAAGCCGTGGCAGTCGGAAGCACGTCAAAGTCGCCACAGCACGCGAAGAGAAGCCACCGTCGCCACTGTTGGACAAGATCCCGTCGCTTTATCACCGTAGCCACAGTCTGCTGTCGAAGACAAAGCGACGAGAACTGCTGGAGGAGATCTCGCCGTCAAGGTTCCGCCCGCCGTCAACCTGCACATTGAAGAAGAAGTCACCGCACGTAGGAGGAAAGTCCCTGCCAAAGCTCGCTGCTGCCGTCATAGCAAAGTCGGAGACTGATCGCCAAGCTCTTGTGGGCTAAGTTACCGTCGCCCTCGAGATCTCGTCGCCGCCGTGAATTAATCGCCGCCGTCGCCAACGGAAGCGCTCCCGTCTGCATGCCCTGTCGTAGTTGGAGGATCACCCTCGAGTCGTCGTAGAGCTATTGTGGAGAGCCCATCACTGCATCATCCCAAGGAGAAGGCACTGTCGAGTCTGAGTCGCCGCTAGCCCCGCCATACGAGAAGGAGAAGACGAAGCCGTAGAAGCCGTCCCTCAAGTGCCATTGAGTTCGAAGCTGTGCATGAAAGCAAAGGAGAACGAAACGATGCTGACATGGAAATGCACAAGAAAAACGAAAAGAATTATTGTGAGCTGACGTGGCTTGATTTGTTAAGGGAGTTGCTGATCGCACAGACCGCCTTTATTTGAGATTTGAACTGGAACTTCTTTACACACAGACCAGTGCACAACTTGACATTCAGGAGTCGGATTAAGACACCGCCTGCGTCAGATTGGAGCTGACGACGTGCTGATTGACAGAGACGCCTACACGGACACGAACTGAGCATTTCTAAACCCTTAAACTCTTTTATTCATGTATTTGTGTAACGTTCTCTGTAGGGGAAACTTTACCATCTTTGGGATATTTTGGGACTTGTCTGGTTGGGGCTAGACAAGTAGGACCCAGCTAGTTTGGGACTAGCTGGTAGAAAGCTTTACTAGGATTGATAGTGAGAGGAAACACTGTGTGTGGGGGTACTGAGAGCCTGGCAAGTGTAGAGACATAGATGGTGCTCTGAGCGTTCTCTAACTTGTGGTTTTGTACCTACTGCGCTATTCAATACTTGTAACGGTCGGTTTCCGATTGTACTATCTTTGTGCACGTGCTCTTGATCGTGCACGTGTTTATTTTTGACTCTATTTGTTTTGGAACATTATTGTGTGATATGTCGTTGTGGCCCTCTCTGAGAGTACTACAATTGTGGTGTTGACTTGCAACATTATTTCACGGGTCGTTCTCCCACGATTGGACCATATCTGAAGAGACGTCACGTTTCTCGCTTTTGGCATGAGACGTTTTTATTTTTAACTTCGTTTCTCGTCATCGAAATTGTGATCCGTTTCCTCTGGCTTCTTTCTCTTGTCGTCCCGGTCGCCCCTGTATTTTTCTTATAATTTTTGGGCTCCGTTTGAGCTATGTGCACTTTTAGACCCAACTTATTACGATTTTAACCCTAACAACTTAACCCTATTATTAACCATAGACCTAACTAATTGGCAGCCCCCACGATTAAACCCTCCTCCTACTCACGTGGGCCCCACTCCTATAAAGAAAAACCTAGGGTTGTGTTTCATTTCACAGCATTGGATCTTTTTATCCCGCAGCTGGCCCTAACAAACCCTCACCCACGCAAAAAAGCTCCTTTCTCCTTCGACCTGATCCACGCCGGAGGTCCAAGCCGCCGGCGACGAACTCCGGCTACCTCCCCCGACCTCCCTCTCTCGCCTGGGACCATGTGCGACGCCGGTGACCGCCGCTAGCACCCCTGCTCCGCCGGAAAACACGCACAGCAACAGCAGCAGCCTGCAGCGGCCGCCGCCGCCGCTGCCGCCACCGCCGCAGTCCCTAGCCACCGCCGTGGATCCCCCCTGCCCCCTCTCACCGTTGACAGCGACCACAGGCCGTAGATCCTCTGAAAACAGCGTGCTTGCTCGCTGTTTTACGTGTTTGACGTCGTCCTGACGCGTCGCTACGATCTCGCCGTTTCCTCTTGCTGTTGGAGTCATCCAATAGCCTCCTGCATCCCCTAGGGGTGTCTTCTGATGCCACGAGCATCACTTGCGACTCTCGACATCGTAGGCGTAGCGTACGTCGAACCGTTCACCCCGAGTTGTTGTTACGGTTTCCCGGAAGCCGTAGAACGCCTTCCCGACGCTCCTGCTCGCTGTCCAGCCCCAAGCCCATTGTCCGTACTCTCTGTCCACTACCAGAGTGTGTCTGGCTACGTTACCCGTAGCCGAGATGCCGCTAACAGACGTTCCGTAGCCGTGCCACTCAGATCGGTCGCCGTTCAGACTCTACTTCCCGTTCGCACCAAACCCCGGAGAGGTTAGTTCCTGAAACTCGTAGCGCAACCCAAACCATAGCCAAAACTGAAAACCTAACTAAAAATGGCAACTTAACTCATTAAAGTTAATTTCTGCTCTCTTAAAACGATGTGGAACCGTAGACCGACGATTGGACTTTTGACTGTGCACATATGATAGAATCGTCGGATAGGCTGATCGGACAACTTGACTCGTGACTGTTAGGGTAGCCACGTTCAACCTAGAAATGAACTTAAATAGGAATTTCAAAAAATCACGACCTGCCACCGTCGTCGTGACTGTTTCAGACGGACTACCGCGGACGCGACGACTGGAGGAGATGCCCCGGACGGACGACATCCTCGCCATCGCAGGCAAGTGTACCCACTTGCATTTTTGACCGCATCTTGGTCTTAAATTGTTAGAACTGTTAGACTGTGTGTGTTTAGATTTTGGACGTGAAATGATAGCGTCTGGGTCACCTGGACGACTTAGACTTAACGACGAAGTCTAAGTCCGACGAACAACAACTTTTGACACCATAGGATTATCTTGTGTGTGCGTGTGTGTGGACACCCTAGAACAACTCTCCTGTACACTGGTCGTGTCTTGTCCCTGTTACACAAAAAGCCTTCGGGCGTTTCAGATGCTCTCCTTGCGGGAGTGATCTCCGTGATACAAAAAGCCTGCGGGCATTTCAGATGCTTCCCGAGCGGAAGTGATCTCCGTGATACAAAAGCCTTCGGGCGTTTCAGATGCTCTCCTTGCGGGAGTGATCTCCGTGATACAAAAAGCCTGCGGGCGTTTCAGGTGCTTCCCTAGCGGAAGTGATCTCTGTACTTCTTGTCCTGAGTTCTGGGGGTTTGGGGTAGGGTTGAGCGTGCGCACTGGGAGAGGGTCTGATCCCCCTCAACCCATAAGGCGTGAACCCTTCGTGACGTGTCGTGACGTGTCGTGTCCTACTTGTCTTGTCTGTCTTCATCTTGTCCTGACACCTTTAGGTTAGTCCCGTAGTCGGTAGCACACGCTACGACTACTGCCTGCTACGCTTTACTTTCCTGCTACGTTACTTCTGTTGTTACTTTGTTATAACCCCAGCATGCTAATCAACCAGTAAAATGATGTTTAATAGTTCAGTACACTTGCAGTAGAGTCTGACTTCCTGTTGTAGACTTTACCTGACGTACAGTTCCTTTCTTTGGTGCTGTACGTCAGGTGTCGAGCTGGAGTTCGACGACCAGACCGAGCTACCAGAGGACGTAGAGCCGGAGGACGTCGATCCTGAGTACGTGCCCGAGGACGACCAGAGTTAGAGATCCCCACTGCTGATCCGGAGGTTCCACTTTAGTTGTTGGGTGCGTATCACCTTTTTGTTTTCCTGTCTAGGTTGGGTGCTTGCACCGGTAGTTTCCTTTTCTGCTGTTGTAGCCCTTCGGGCGTTTTAGACTCTCAGTACTTTGGATATTTAATTTGGAATAAAATGATTGTCTTTCTTTTTCGTACTTATATTGTGCTGTACTAACATGCAGGGACCTGTACCTTCGACTTGGAGTACCACACAGACGCTTATTGGGTCCGGGCTTCTCGCCCCGGCCTAAGCGGGCCTTAGTAACGCTTTGTCTCCGTTGTTTTGAGAAGCGGGGCTTGACAGGTTTTAGTGGTGGCCCATGCAGGTCACACCCCATTCTTTCTGCAAGTACAGAATAATAGGAGTCAGGACATTCATTTTATGATATCCAGTAATCGTACAGGTCTAATCTCTGTATTTCTTGACAATAGGATGTCAGGACGATGCGTGACCCGATCCGGGAACTCAGGCGATGGAGCTCCGGAAGACCAGGGCGGAGAGTTCCGTCAGTTCCTCGGTGTGATGAGAGAGATGCTGGACGTGCAGCATCAGTTGGTTCAGCAGTCTTAGCGTGCTGCTCAGGCTCCCCCAGTTGCACCACCACCTCCTCCGCCTGCCCCGCGATCTGCTCCAGGAGTGAAGCAGTTCAATGAGCTCCAGCCAAGGACTTTTTCTGGAAAGGAGGGACCCCTAGCTGCTTACGAGTGGATCCAGAGCACGGAGGAGAAGTTAGTTGCTGTGAAGATTCCTGATGATACCCGAGTGGAGATAGCGAAGATGCAGCTGATAGAGAATGCAAGGAACTGGTGGCGCATTGAGGAGAGGCATCTGGAGAAACCAGTGGAGTGGAAGACCTTCAGGTCTATGTTCAAGGACAAGTATTTCACCAAGTCTGTTAGGAGGGAGCTGTTGAGCAAGTTTATAGATCTGAAGCAGGGGGATATGACTGTCGAGGAGTATGAAGCTGAGTTCGAGATGCTGAGCTGTTTTGCTCCGCATATGGTAAGGAAGGAGGAGAAGAGAGCTGATTGCTTTCGTCAGGGACTGCGTCCGAAGATTCAGGCTTCTATGTCTTCGGCGAGTTTCACGATTATGAGGGAGGTGCTAGATGTTGGGAGTTGGGCGTTCCCTTAGGGCACAAAAATTCTAGTCCCGTCCTAAGTCGGACGGAACATAGACAGGAAAATCAAAAGCAGCGGAAGAAAAACAGTTAATCTAAATTAACATGCAAGTTAAAACAATTTTAACTTGGCCCTAAGGTCCAAGACCCTATGCCAAGATCTATGCCGACTTGGGATGGGTCTGACCATCCCAAGAAGGATCTAGTCTACTGCGATTAAATTAAACTAATGCTAATAAACTACTTTAACCACATACCCGGAATCTCAGCCCTGGAGCAGGCGAGATGTTCCGCGCCGTCTTCCGAGCTGCTCCCGTCCCACGCCGAGCCGCTCCTTTGAACCGCTCCCCGAACCGCTCCTCGAACCGCTCCGCATCCCGAGGCGATCAATCCCCGTGCCGCCGAGCCAACCAACCGCCGAAGAAAGTTTCACGCGAGTGAAACCTCCGCCAAGATTTCGGATCCAGAATCCGAACTCCTTTGTGGCTTTGCTAGAGCCCGCAGGAGTAAGGCAGAAATTTAGGGAGAAGAGAAATATTAATTTTAAGCCTAGATCCGAGCGTGCTCCAACATTTACGAGAGCCGCTCAGATCTAGAGCTTGGGACGAGTTTTGAGAAAGGGGGGAGACCCCTATTTATATAGGCGGCGGACTCTCCCCTTTTCTCAAAATCCGATGTGGGACTAAAAAATAGAGTTAATAAAATCAAGTTAGTTTGCACTTCACAAAGTGCAAACTTCCGTGAATTTTAACTCACTCACCGTTGAGCTTCAGGATTGATACAACCTATCAATACGACAAGCGTTCAACGGTGAACGCATAGGAAAAAACGGTTCGTCAATCGGAGGTCGTTTGACCCTCCAATTGAGTGTCCAAAGATCAGCCCTAGGCTAGTTTTTCACAAAACTGAGCCGTCAAATCTGTTCTGCCCTAGGGCAGAATTTTCTGCACAAACGGGACCCACCAATCTGACTGGGCGCCCAAACCCAGACTTGGGCAAGGGCGCCCAAGTCTGGGCGCGGGCGCCCAGGCGCCTGGCGCCTGGCGCCTGGCGCCAGGCGCCCAGGCGGGCGCCTGGGCCGGGCCAGGCGCCCGGCCCAGAACGCCTGGGCGCCCAGCGCCCAGGCGTCCTGGGCCGCCTGGGCCCAGGCCCAGGCGCACAGCGCCTGGGCCTGCGCCCAGGCGCCCAGGGCCATGGCCTGGGCCGGGTGCCCAGGCCCAGGCGGGTCTGGGCGCCCAGGCCCAGGCCGGCTTGGGCTTGACAGGGTCTGGCCAGCAGGCCAGACCAGGTTCAGACTAGTCTGCCTGGTCTGGCCTGATCTGACCCTTTGGGCTGTTTTGGGCATAACTTGATCATTTGGTGTCCGATTTGGACGCCGTTCGAACCTGGGTCTAGACCGGGACATTCACGTCTTACCCGTGAACTTTTCCTTGCGTTTATTTTATTAAATATTGTATTAAACAATTTAATACACATTCAATCGCTTTTGCATCAAATGCAAAATAGTCCCTATCTAAGCTTAAATTACCATATTGCACTAAATGCAATTATTTCATCCCTTGCATCAAAATGCAAAATTTTCTCCCTAACTATTTTCTACCTTTTACTAGACGAAGCGTTGCACTCTGTGTGAGACCCTACAGCCTGACCCTTACAACAGGTTGGGCTCGAAGCCCTATACGGCAGTGACCACGAGCAGTGGTTGCCGTCCCTGCTTCAGGAATCATCATTATGTGGTTGACTCATTGACATGAGTATTGTCGGGACCACCTGACTGTTTCCGTGATGAATTCCGTAGTTATAGTCTTTTCGTCTAAACTGTGTCGTGTAGATCAAGTCTGGGGTACGGTCAAAACTGTCAACCCCAATAACTTAACTCCGGTTAGTTTCTATCGATCTTTAGTCAACTAATGTTGGACTTCTTCCAACATACTCTGCGCAGAGTTTTTACTAAAGACCGAACTAACTCTACGACACTAACTCCCATTGACCGGGAGAGACGAATCCTCTCTTGGTCATTACTCGCCTCGTACGTTTCAAGTGACACCCAATCAAAAGACCTTTCGACAGGCCTTGCCTCGAAGCTAGGTCAGTTGATCTAAGTGGCACCGTTCACGCACAGGTCCGTCAAAATGACCTCAAGTCAAAAGACCAACTATCCTATCATCACTCAGAGTTATCACTGACAGATTGGTCAATATAACCATATGATAACTCTAGTGGATCGTTCAGTGAACTCATTCTAATGAGCACCTGTGTCTCGTCATCGACTTCGCCAAGTCAAGCGATCATGAGATCATCGCCACCGTTAAACG